>CAKNWT010331615.1:12011-41292 GCA_932066315.1 Andricus coriarius
TGGATCCACTTGAAAGTCAATTTCCGACTGACATCAACGCAGTTTCAAGTAAAATTAGTAGATTTGCCATTACATCTTCATTACACGATCGTCTCGTTATCTTGTCTCGTTATTCTATCTTTGCTATCTTCTATTCAGTTTCCAGCGTTTTCCATGCAGTGTGTGTTCGAAGGTCGCGAAGTGTGGTTATATTTCTTTTTCCGCGACAAATTTGAGTGACATGATGGGTGATCAATTGCCACATTGAAACAGTTGAAACAATGTGGACAAAAAAAGATGAATTTTCAACAAAAACAATTTAATTTTCAACTACAAAAAATTATTTTCAACCAAAACGTTGCATTAACAATCAAATTGTTGAACTTTTAAGCAAAAATATCGAATTTTTAAGAAAATAGTTTAACTTTTAACGAAATAGTTCAATTTTCAAGCCAAAAAGACGAATTTCTTTGAACACAGTTGAATTTTCAACAAAACAGTTTAAAATTCAACCAAAAACCGTTCAATTTTCAAGCAAAAAGGCTTATTTTCTACAGTCAGTTGAATTTTCAACCCAAAAAGTTAAATCTTCAACCCAAAAAGTTGAATCTTCAAACAAATAGATGAATTTTTAATCAAGAAGGATTTTCAACAAAATAGTTGAAATTTCAACTGAAAAAAAGACATTTTTTAACCAAAAGTGGAATACTTAAATTTTCTGATACAAATGAACTTTTAACAAACAAAAAAAAACACAAAATTTCAACGAAAATGTTTAACTTTCAACCAAAGGGGTGAATCTTTAAAACAGAGTAAATATTTAACATAGTAGTTCAACTTTCAACTAATTAGTTAAATTTTCATTCCAAAAAATCCATTTTTAACTAAATTATCACATTTATAAACAAAAAGATGAATTTTCAGCAAAAATGTAATTTTCTACCATATAGTTAAATTTTTATGAACAAGTTTAAATTTAAACTTCAACTTTCAACCAAGTAATTTCATATTCAACCACATAGTGTGTTAATTTTAACTCAAACACAGTTAAATTCAACCTAAGAAGACGATTTTTTCACAAAATGGATGAATTTTCAGTCAGGAAAATTAATTTTCTACCAAAAGAGGTTTTCACAACTAAAAAACTCAACTCTTCAACTATAAATGGAATATTTACATTTTTAATTTAAAAAGAGGAGGCTCTAAGCATCATTGGAACCACTATTGGAAATTCGAAAGATTGGGGTGGCCGTCGAAAGGAGAGGACCATGCACTAGTTTTGAGTTTACTTAAATTAAATGTATGTTATTTCGGTTTTAAATAAATATTATTCTATAATTTATGAATCGCTCTTTATTCGCGAAATTCATAAAATGGATTACAATGAGACTGATCGGGTACCGATCAGGCACCGATTGGGTTTCCCGATCGGGAGTCCCGACCTGGCCCCAGTCTGGGCGTGTGTGTCATCCGCGATCTGGCCCCGATCGGGGCCAGATCGAAATTTCTGCACGGGATGCGCTTCAAAAATTTAATTTGAAAAACAAAATTTCCGTGGCTACACTGAGAGACTTTTTTTTATAATAAATGATAAAAATTAATGAGATTTTAGTATAATATCGTTCCAAAATACGGAAAGCAGGGTTTGCGTATCAAAAATTAATATAGTGGTTTTCAGCCGGCAAAATTAATATTTTTGTTCGAACAAATGGAAAGGATGTTGCAATAACTCTTACAAAACTTTCGAGAATTTAAAATTCACTATATCAAAGTTGACAAGCGAGGTTAAAACGATAGTAATACATTTTATTCGAAAGAGTGAAAACATCGTTTGAAGTTGCCATACAAAGCATATGAGAATCTCAAACGACTATATAAAAAATAACAAGAGATTTAACCTTCAGTAGGAGGAACTAAATACAAAAATTAAATACAATTAAATACGGAAACACGCACACAATTATTACTTTCATTATTATATATACCTTATTTATTCACTACATACATAATCGCACGCTTAATCGCTATGAAAAATCGGAACGCTGCGGCGTGATTCGAACCTAACTTACCTGAATTACTAACGCATTTTATCCCTAACAACTAAACCCCACGGCTAACTTACATTATGGAATATTTGGCAAAAATCTCGGCAAAGCGGCGTCGCCTGACAACTCAGGGCAGCATGAAAAATATCTGAGCCCTGTTTCATGAGTGATTTGTAGCTTCAGACATTTTGTTAATAGATAGGTTAAACATTTTATCACTTTCAATGATTAAATTGATTTTTTATAAAATACATTTTTTTCAAGGAACTGATAGTATTCTTGTATGAATAATATTATCCAATTTGATATCTCAGTATGTAATATTTTATACAATGTACTCGTTGAATTAAATCTTATTATCTTAGTGTATAAATTTCGTGAGAAAGAATTCCTAATGTTTTAAATCCAACAGTAAATGAATTAATTGAAAATAGACAGAGTTAACTTTAGGGTTACCACCCGTCCAGGGTTTTCGGGACATGTCCTCTTTTTTCGAGGTCTGTTCTGGTGTCCTGGTTTTCTCCTGAAAATAGGCAAAATATCCTGGTTTTTTACAAAACCAAGATTTTTGGTAGCAAAGCTAAATATTACCAGGGACATGACACGATTATTATGATTATAGTTCCCAAGTTGACTCAGCGGGGAAAATGCGAAACTGCAGCGCTGCTAGATCTTCGCCAAATTATCGTGTTTAAATTTAAATTAAATATAAGAATTCATTAACTTTTTTTATTATATTTACATTTTTAAAATATTAAAGCGATAGAAACATCTGTTTTTGCAGTTCTAAATTAAACAAATATAAGTTAAGCATAAAAGGTCTAATTTATGATAACAATATTTGATACATTTTTTATCTTTATATTTATATTATGCGCTGTGATTATGTATCTGTAAACACGTAAAATAACAGGTAAACTAGTAAAATACATATGTCCAACAGAGGGAATTCACAATAAAAAGCAAAAATTCTAAAACTTGTTATAAAATTATTACGTTAGGCGGGTTACAAGTAAAGGGATTTGAAAGGTTATATTTTGACATCGGATGTTGACACGTCCATTTTGGTTATCCGAAAACGGTGGAAACATTTGAGGAGCATTCTCAAACGAAACTATATGAAAAATCAAGAATAATCATTTCATAGTTTGCTATGCGTCTCAGAATTCTGTCAACTTCATATTGTGAATATCAATTTCTAAAATACGTTTTCGAGATTATGATATTCTGTATTTTTCTTATTCAAATTATTTTTCGAAAACTCAGTAAAAAGAATATCATTTTCTCATAGTGTTAATTCTTGAAATTGAGATTCATAATATTTCGTATTTAGAATACTACTTTGTCGTCTCTGTGTTTTAGAGACTCGTATGATAATATTGAACTTCGGTACTGTCATACGAATAAGTGTAATAAAACCTCGGTTTTCCCTATTTTGGAACGATATTATACTAAATTCTAATTCATTTTTTTCATTTATTCTAACAAAAGGTCTCTCAGTGTACAAAAATGGCTTATTTTACATGAAAAAGGCAAAATGCCATCGTTATCGAAGTAAAAATAAATAAAAAGCAAAAAATGAAAATGTGAGGGTTTCGTGAAAATATGCATTCTATATTTGTAGAAAAAAATTGAAACCATTTTATAATTTTGAACTTTTCCCAATTTTCCCATACATTTTAAAGCCCGCACCGAATCTGAAAAGAAAACTTCAATATCTCAAGGAGGTCAAAAGCTATAGAGGTTTAAAGCACATAATTTATTTAATTATTATTATTTCTTTTTTTTTTTTGAAGAACAAGCTTCAAAATTCAATTACTCATAACTTTCAGAAAATTTGTTTCTCTCAAACCAAAGAAATGCATGTAACCTAATTCCATGTATAAAACAACATATTTTGTTGCCGAGAGATTCTGCGACTTGAAATACCTACCTGCATTATTTGAAATCGATCCGGTCTGGAAGTACTCGTACTTTATTTGTCCCAACAGGTAAAGTAGTGGAACTTTTCTAGGACTTTTATTCGAAACCATTTTTATACCAAAGGAATATTTATGAATAGGACGGATTGGGAAGCGTTTTGGTCCTTTAGTCCTATTTAAGCAATATTTTTGGGATATAACATAAAAGAAATATTATAGAGCCATTATTTCAGAAGATTATTTTAAACTACACTAATAAGTAATATTTATTCTAGGTCAAGAAAGAAGTAATCGATTTTTTTAGTTACGTAAAATATGAAGTGATCTGTGAATTTCAGGAGGTAAAGGAAGTAAATCGTTAAAGGACGTATGTGTTGTCGAATCTATTCTCCACCATCCTTCGTAACCGGAAGTCCCCACAGTGAGAGAACCACCGCAAAATTAACAAACATCCCTTTTGCTATTCCAAGGGCCCATGAGCAGTAAACACGTATGCGTTCAATGGATTATTAGAACCGGAAGGTTTGACCCTGACATTTCCAAGCTTTGCACTATTATGCTATAATGTTATAATAAGAAAAACTATATTTTCTTCACCTTGGTTTTTCGAATTCTAATAATTTTGGTGATGTTTATTAGAATGATAGAAAAATAGGATCACAACTAGTCACTTGTCAGATTTCATTACTTATAAAAAGTAGGAAATATGTCATAATAATGAAATATTTTTTCTATTAATTTATTCAATTAAGTGTAACTTTTATATCACACTAGAGGCTCATATAAAATATAAATGTGATAAAATTTAAGCCGAAGAAAGATGATATTCAATAAAATTCTTCACATTTAGGGAAAATGCAATTAAAGTATATCAAGGTGTAGAACCTAAATAAAATTCTATAAGCACATTTGATATGAATTCTGTCAAATCGAATCAAACAATGTACACGAAGCAAATTCTATCAGCACATTTGAGAAAAATCCTATCTAATTCAATCAACCGAATTTCACGAATCAAAATCAATCAGCACATTTCATAGAAAGTTCTATTAAACTCAATCCATCTAGAAATCCTATACTTTTCTATCATCATATTTTCATTATGGTTGTATCAAATCGTACCCATACAGTTCTTGTGTCATGTCCTATCTTCCCCAAGTTTGGAAATTTACTATCAAATTCTATCCTTTGAGAAATCTTATATTTTTCTACTAAAAGATTCTCATTAACACAGAAAAAACAAAAGGTAAAAAGCGTTGCAGGTAAAATTTCTGGAGGTAATCTCAACATGCAAAAAAATTGAAAATCGGCAAGGGTAACATAAAAGATCGCTAAATTTTCGTTTTATACTTACCGATCTTCATTTTTTTTCATGGTGAGATTACCTCCAGAAATTTTATCTGCAACGCTTTTTACGTTCTGTTTTTTCTGTGAAACCTTTATCAACTCTTATCCACAAAGAACTTGCATCATATCCTGTCTTCCACAATTTTAGAAAGGCCGTAGCTGGGTAAGCATGGGTGAAATGCCCCGCTTCTTTTTGGTTCATATTTCAGGGGTATTCGAATTTCTCAAAATTGGCTCAAACGATTTTGATGGCTTTGATATTGATAGGTTATATAGGGCATTAAGACCACTATGACAAAATTAGCAATCAATTACTTCTACGAGAAGGGGCTAAAAACAGTTATTGTAATATTGTAAAAAATTTTTTGTAATGAGTTTTAGGTGTCTACACCGCCATTTTTTTCTGTAATATACTCACGTCCAATGTAACAATACATATTTTTTGAAGTGAGATCAAAGAATTACTTCGTGGTTAAACAAACAAACAAAATTATGGCCCCTAATATGTATGTAATTCCATGAGAATGAGGGGCCAACCTCAATTTTAGTTAATAAATCATTAAAGTGAGTATAATTTGAACAATACACCTTATAATAATATGCTATACACTTAATCTTCGTCACTGTCTTCCTCTATCTCAGGATTCATAATGTTTTGAGTAAACAATTTACTGGGAATTTCAGCAGGCCTTACTTTTCGACAAGTACCTCACGTTTGACAAGTAATAAATAATGGCTGCTATATGGGAACAGCAGCCAACTGCTCTTCTACCATTGGCACATTCACAAGCATATCTTTTAATTCCTGCAATACTCACACTGTTTGATCTGTAATCAATGAAATATCAATATAATTTTCGACTAATGTGTCTTGCCTGTATCTAGACCTTTAGAATATTTTCCTGCTTTTTCACAAATTGCACAAAATTCACAAAGTGTTTTGCATCTCGAAACCCACGATCAAGAAAGAATTTGTCGCCTTCATTTATTAATTGATATAAATCAGCCTCTGGTCACTTAATGCTTTAAAAATGAATGAAGATAGTCGCATGTGGCGCCTCATAACGGTGTTTCGGATCCCTAAGATGATAATAATAATAATAATTTTTAAATTAACTTAAAAAGTAAATTATATTATAAGAAACAAAGATATAATGAATAAAAATACATAAATGATTATTAAAATAATTCTGTATGAATTCCTAATTATTTTTCTCTTGGGTTTTAAGTAAAATTGTGTTTTATAAAGAACTGACAGTAAAATGATCAAAGAATATTTTAAAGTTTAAAGTGGTATTTATTTTTAACTTTTAGCAACATTTGCCCATCTATAGGAAAATGATGGGCTTTTTTTCGACGCGTTCATGGACAATCTAATACATAACACTTCTGTTTGTCACTTGGAATCTGTCGGGGTCTCGTGGTTAAATTTTCGACCAAATGAATTTGCTGAAATTTACCAGCATAACTGTCAAATTGAAAAATTAATACAAAGGACGTAAGGAGGGAAAACCGCAACGCCGTCTAGCGGTGTATCAGAGCAGGATCAGAATATGATACTTGAAGTTTGGCTGTCTAGTAACCAGAGGCTGATACAAATCATGCGGATCTTTAATAAGATTTTTTATAATTTCAGCATTATTCAGGTTCGCATGAAATGTTCCTGCCAAGTCCAGTACTCGTCCGGTTATTGTACTGACATAGTAAAAGGCTTGCATAAGGGAACCTTTTTTATACCAAGTATGATTTTCGCTGATACTCATTATTACTTATAGTTTGATGGCGATAACAATACGCTATACACACTTAATCTTCGTCACTGTCTTCCTCTATGACCGGATTCATATTGTTTTGTGTTAACAATTTACTGATAATTTAAGCAAGCCTTATGATTTGCGAAAAGTAGCTCGCATTGGAAGATTTCGCAATTGTGTGATTTTGTGCTTTCAGTAAGTTTACTAAGAGTATACATAAGCGTAAAAAAATAGTATAATCTGCGGATAAAGCCAATGCTTTTTCTCTTTTTGCTTTGGAAAAAAGTACCGCCCTCTATGATGTTCTATGCTGGTTGTGTCGCTAGCGATACTACAGTGCGCTGTAGTGCTTACAAAGGCAGACAACTGAATGATGGTAATCGATATCCTGATAATGAAGAAACAGTTTCTGAAAGCAATGATTCTTCACAATCAAGCGATATAGATACATAATTCAAAGCAATCATTACAAATGCTATGGTAGGCGAAGATTGCGAGGATATTCGTATATAAGTTCAAGGGACTATGGCAACGGACAAATATTGTTGTGTTTGTTACAAGGCACAATAGATTTATTAGTTAGTACAAGATTAGTAGTTCCAAAACAGCCGCGCGTACAATCTTATGTTACAAAAAAAATGTATATTCCGGAAGGTAACCGTTGTTGTCGAGCACGTTCGATAAAAGTTCGATTCTTTGACGAAGAATTAAGTCGTTTACGTGTATATTCGTATTTCGCAAAAGAAAAAGATTCACAGCTATCGGAATTACTTGAATGTTTAAGTATTGAATGAGACACATTGATTCTTGAAAAAGTCGGAGGCATTTCTTCATCTCTGATGGAAAAATACATCTTTTCACAGGTTTGACATGGGAAAATATTATCAAATTGAGCGAAATGCTAACGTCAATGCGAAACACTCAGATCCGGAAACTCCAGCAATTGAAACGAGAGTATAGCTCATTTCAGACTATTCCAGATCTATCATGAACTCTTTCGAGAAAGATGTTTTACCCTCATGATTTGGATTAAGTGCTCTGTCTAGACGTGACCTAACTGATTTTCACACTGCTGATGTGTCTAAAATTTTATTCAATTCTGATAATGAGCTAATGTTAATTCAAGACGGTACATATGATCGCCATCAGAAAAGCAATAGTAATGAGTACCAGCGAAAATCCTACTCGGGTCAAAAAAAGGTTCCCTTATGCAAGCCTTTTACTATCTGTAGAGAAATCGGGCGAGTACTGGACATAGGAGGACCTTGCCATGCGAACCCGAATGGTTCACGACAATTAATTAATGAAGGCGAGAAATTTATCTTTGCTCGTGGTTTTCACAATGCAAAAGACGTACTGGAGTCCAAGGGCTTTACCGTGCGTAATCGAAAGCAGTTGACATTTAAAGAATCAAATCAGTCCCGTTTCGTCACGAAAATTCGGTGGGCAGCGGAGTCTGTCCATGGAATAACTAAACAAAGATATCGATGACTAGACCATGTAATTTATAGCAAATTACTTCCGAAGGTTGGGAGGCATTTTAAAATTACAGTATTTATGCATAGTCAATTTGGAAAAGCATTACAATCAGATGCATAGCTTTTAGAAAAAATAATAACGAGAATGAAACATCAATTTGATGTCAAAAAAATTTTAGCTAACGAAGCTGAGAAGAACGGCTGGTTTAGTAAAGAGCTTATGTTTCAAAGTGTCTTATCTAGCGGCATTCTTGACTTGCCTGAGATGACGGAGTCAGACCTGGAAATCTTATTTATGGGTTCCTATCAACTCTAACAAGTAGTTTTGTACTTGGCTGGAATTAAAAATATTAATGGGTCTATCAATTTGCAATTTGTGAAAGAGCAGGCACATATTCTAAAGGTCCAGATACAGTCAAGACACATTAGTCGAAAATTATATAGATATTTAATTGATTACAGACGAAACAATCTGAGTATTGCAGGAATTAAAAGATATAATTGTGAATGTGCCAAATGGTCGAAGAGCAGTTGGCTGCTGTTCCCATACAGCAGCCATTATTTATCACTTATCACACGCGAGGTACTTGTCGAAAGTCACAAGGCCAGCTGAAATTCTCAGTAAATTATTCACACAAAACAATATGAATCCCGAAATAGAGGAAGGCAGTGGCGAAGATTAAGTCTACAGCATATTAGAGTAAGGTGCATTGTGCAAATTATACTTACTTTATTGATTTATAAGCTAAAAATAAAGTTTGCATCTCATTCTCATGGAATTACATACATATTAGGGGCCATAATTTTTTATCTATTTTTTTAACTATAAAGTAATCCTTTGTTCTTATCTCCCAAAATATATATTGTTACATTGGACATGAGTATATTATAGAAAAAATGACGGTATAGGCACCAAAAATTCATTGCAAAAAAATGCATAGAAAATTACAATAATTTGTTTAGCCCCTTCTCGTAGAAGAAATTGATTGATAATATATCTTATAGTTGACTTAATACCCTATATAACATATATCAAAGCCATGAAAATCGGTTGAGCCAATTTTGAGAAATTCGAATTTTTTTATTTTTCAAAATTTGTTTATAACTATTGTAAGAAACTCTTTTTTAAGTTAGCACTTAGGCTAAAGTAGTAATCTAATAGTAGGAACTTACCTCTAAAATATGAAACAAAAAGGAGCGGGGGTACTTAACCCATGCTTACCCGGCTACGGCCTTTCTATGAAATTTTATCCATCAAGAAATCTGCCAAGAGATTCTCATTCTAATTATAATATGCAATCTTATTGCGGCAAAAGACTTTTATCCAATGCTATGTTCCAAAATCTTGAATTTGATCAGAGTCTTGTTTTATTAAGATTGAATAGAGTTTCTTTGAGAACATTTTGATAGAAAAGTAAAAGATTTTTTGACAGATAGAGTTAGATAAAAACTTTCAAGATACTGGACTATAAGATTTGAAACACGTTTTGTGCGAATAAAATTGAATAGAGTTTTTCAATGAAGAAATTTTGATAGAACAGTATCAGATTTCTCAGCAGATAGAATTTGATAAAGATTTAAAAGAGTTTTAATTAATTTTTGCAGATTTCATTTTATTTTTATGAAAAGTGCGCATTAAAGTGGATAGAAATGTGGGATATATTTGATACAATGAAATTGGGGTGCTATAAAGAAGCGTATTAAAATGCATAGAAATTTTGTATACCATATTTGATAAGAATGAATTTAATTGGTATAAAAGAAAGTATATATGATTGTATAGGAATGACTCAGACACTGGCCTATTTTGCTTTAACAGAAATCAATAACAATTCTATTCAAATGTTTGATAGAAATTGATTACCTGTTTAGTGGGACACCGTGAGACACTTCCGATAAACATGATAATTGATTATTCATTTTGATATAGACTTTCTATCCATAGCGTCGGATACAAATATGAAAGAAATGTCTTAAATTCCGGATACAGAAAACGGATGAAAAAGTATTAATTTTTTTTATCACATCCTATAGAATAATTTAATCCCGAGAGAGTGAATAGTACTGCTTCTATAAACTAGGGTGCCAATTTAAAATATGAATATTTTGTTTTCACTCGGGCCACCCCTTCAAATGCTACCTTTAGAAAATAAATTAAGGCGTTTTTCTCTGTTTGTAAATAAAAAACTCTTACCTATTCCTCAAGAACTTTTTAATTATATAACCTCAAAAATATTTGGTGCATCATATTTCTTCATATGATACCCCTTGAAAAAATTTTTACCGCGTATGGCTTCTTTTTTAGATAAACTTATTTTTGCAACTCACTCAAGGCTTCAGAAAGAAAGAATTGACGTTTAAGGTATATACATTAATATACAACATTTTTTTGTAACAAGAAAAAATATAGTACAACTTTTTTTCATAAGCTTCAATTCTACGAAGTGAGATTAAAATACCTTTTACTATTTTTCGAAAATGTAACACGTAAATTATTGTTATACTCTGAAGTACCACCAATTACAAACTATCTTTCATGGCAATATTTTAACCTCCTTTTGTTATTTTCTTTGTAAAATTATTTTTGGCCTCCCCTTAAGTAGTGATATGAAAGGAGCATACAAAAAAGTTTAGCGATTACCTCTTTTTTAAGCAAATATTTCAATTGATCTTCTAGAAGTTGTACATTTAAGCATATTCTAAATACTACACTTTCTATAATTATATATTGTCGCACAAAGTTACTCTATAATTTCTCTTCTTTAACAAAAATAATTTTGCATGCTTTGAATTAAAAAAACCATTCGTTCTCTTCTGAGTTTGAGGGAGGACAACAATAATTTCATAATAAAAAAGAACAAAACCGTGGACAAATTGCCCAATTTGATCCCGATTCCCGACGGAGCCCCGATCGGGTTAGCTCAATGTGGCCCTGATCATGGCTACTGTTGTGGTCCTGGTCGAAGCCACATCGAGCTACCCTCTGTAAATCAGAGTTTATTTATAAACTAGAATTAATTAAATTTAAAATTATTCCCTGTCTTAATTAGTCAATATTCAAGTCATTTTTAGCTCAGTGACTGATCTAAAGTTAAATTAGTTAAATTTAACTTCTCGTATGCAAAGAATATAAAAAACGACAAAAAACTCAAAAAAGCTTCGTTTAATTTGAACAAAATGTCTAAACACGTATGTTAAGTGACGCCTTCAATTAGTTAATAAATGTAAAAACATCAAGATAGTATTATTTGTTGTAGGTATTTTTTAAATCTGTTTAGAGTTTATACTTATTTACATTTGAATTTGCCGCGCTAATCTCAAATGTATTCGATTAGTCTTCCATTCGATTATTTGGCAACGATCGGACGGAAGGAAGAAAACTTTGTAAAAGTGACGTTCAGTAAACAGATAAACCGGTAACGTCATGTGGATAAATTGCTTTGAATAATTCTCAATTCACCTGTTTAATCCTCTACGCAAAGTTTTTAGACCGAGGTGAGGTGCTCATATAAAACTAGAATTATCCACTGTAGCTCTCTAAGATTTCCGACAGTGAACCTCGAGAAAGCATCGACAATTTGAAGATCATTTATTGTTCCTCTTTGCGTGAAAGTGTTAAATAGATTGAGAATTGGAAACCAGTATTGGGACTAATTGTACAAAAAGAGCCCACTCTTCTTTTTAGTATGTTATAAAGGTACGTATAGACTTAAATCTGTAACTTTTTTGTACTATAACCTCACTTTTTTACTCGTTGCTCGACGTGCTAAAAAACTTCGTTTATAACATTTATTCTTGAGGTTTTTTGGTCGTTGATAGTGCAATAATTTTCTTATTCATTAAAAAATATATTTAATCGTGTATAGCAGAATTTCAAGAAATCTTGAATTTTTTTCAGATCCAACACAATGAATCTAAACCTTGTTCGACCATTCCAGTTAGTGGAATTTATTAAAAGATGCATAAAGAAAGAAATAACTGTTGACTGCGTTACAGTGGACTGGAAGTGACTTTTGAACAATAAAAAATACATTTTCAACAAAAAAGATCATTTTCAATACAAAAAGATAAATTTTTAACAAGATAGTCGAATTAAGGGGGGATCCTGCTTTAGAAGGCTCACAAAATCGATTTTTTTCATTGTTTACATCTATTCCTAATATATCTAAGAATATGTATCTAAAGTTATAGAGGCTGATTCGCAGTATTTTCAAAGATACAGTACTAAATGCGGTGGGTGGGGTGTCGAGCAGGTATACGAGCGCTCGGGCGGATAGAGCGCGCGCTCCACCCCTCGGTCTCATAACTCCGAACTGTGTACCTGAAAAGGTTCAACGGTCCTTCGAAACAATATTTTGAATTCGTGAAAGTGGAGCAGAAATAGCTGATTAGCTATTATTACTGTAAGCAATCGAAAATTAACAGTTTTTCTGCCCGTAAAATGTGAAGCCTTTGAAAGGCGTTTTTTCGAGTTTTCGTTTTTACGATTTTTCTAAACTGGCGGACGTGATTGCAAGAAAACTAGACGACCAATCAAAACGAACCAAGGCTTGTTAGCTTCAGTTTTGTATTTTCTTCTATTTGAACCGAAAATATTCATGAAAAAAAATTTTCAAACACCTTTTTTAGCAAGTTGAAATTATTTTTTGTTGTTGCAAACAGCACATTTTTTTCAAACTTGAGAGAAATTTTTTATTTCACCATTTTTTTGGGGTTTTCTTGGTTCACATAGAAAAAAAATATATGAAAATCAACATTTTCTTTGGTTTTTCATTTGCGACGAAAATTACGAGTTCCATCTTACCCGCCGATTGCCGACTACAATTGCAAGGTGCTGCTCAAATGTGCATAAAAATCAGCTACGTTTGAATATTTTTCTCTTAAAAAATGTTTGTTATAATGTTCAAATATACATTAAACTATTCTAAAAAGTTCGCTAGACTTGCTTATTTTTTTCTGTCCTAAAAAAATCCCCCCAAAAACGCTTTTTTTAGGCCTCCTAAAGCAGGATTCCCCCTTAACAACCAATAAGTTTAACTTTTAACAAAAAAGAATAATTTTCTACCCAGAAAGACGATTTTTTAACCAAATATATGAATTTTCAACAAGATAGTTGAATTATCGGCCAAAAAGTTAAACTATCAACAAAAAATAATAATTTACTACCTACAAGGACGAGTTTTTAACCAAATATATGCATTTTTAACAAGATAGTTGAATTATCAACCAAAAAGTTGAACCTTCAACAAGAATAATTTGCAACACAAAAAGACGACTTTTTCACAAAAATATGAATCTTCTACCAAATAGTTGAATTTTGAACCAATAAGTTGAATTTTCAACAACAAAAAATTAATTCCTACCCAAAAAGACGAAAAAAAAAGTTTCAACTGAAAATGGAATAGTTAAATTTTCAGATAAAAACTCTGATAAAAAATTAACTTTGAGCAAAAAAGAACAAATATTCAACAAAACTGTTAAATTTGTTACTAAAAAGGATAAATTTTCAACCTTTCGATGCAGGTTACGGCAATGAAAAAGGTTCCAGCGTTATCATGTATCACGGGTAAGGAAATTTAGAATACGCATTAATTTTATTCCGTCAACAATAATATTTTACCTGTACAATTAATTTATCAATATTCTTTGCAGGTTTGAGTTCTGAACGATACAAAATATCTAAGGACGATCCACTGCTGCACATCGGCTCAGTCTTCCGCAACGCAAAAGGTTGGGTCGGACTTTTTTCAAAATATTTGTATAAAGTAACTCGGTAAAACTAACGATAATTGTTTTCAAACATTCGAACAATAAAGTTTAATATTCTTAATTATTTATTTACTTTTTAATTAAATAAATAAAATTTTAGTAATATTTTCATCAATAAAAATTAGAAGGGGACTGGTCGGGGCCAGATCGGGCCTTCGTTATGGATACCCCAGTCTGGCCAGGTTCTGCCAGATCTGGCCCCGATCAGGGCCAGTTTGAAATTTCTGCACGGGAATGGGAGATTTTTGCCGAAAAGGTATAATTATGTATATCATTAAGCTATTTCCCTTTCGGCGAGCCTCTAGGGGTAAGCGTGACACTACCCGATTCGGGTAGTGTTTTTTCGGTGGATTTGTAGTAAATGGGCTCACCATACCCACGACCGCCAACAGCAGCGCAGTAGTATCAGACGGTCACCCATCCAAGTACTAACCGCGCCCAACACTGCTTAACTTCAGTGATCTAACGGGAGCTGGTGCTTTCAGCGTGGTATGGCCGTTAGCCATATAATTATAAGAGGTAATAATTAATAATATAATAATATTTTACAGCTTACGTTTTCTATATATATGTGACCGTCCGCGAAGAAAGGGACCTAATGCGCGTGAGCTTCATTTTACAGGAGGAGCGATTGAACAGGCGTTCCAGTACAGGAACTCGATAAGAGGGCCTCACTTTGCAGACTATTGTCAATACGAATTTTTCAGATATAGGAATAATATTTATTATTATGAAAGAACAAATAAAAAGCTATCGATTGGTGTGAAAAACTAAAAATCGATTTTTTCCGCATTAGGTCCCTTTCTTCGCGGACGGTCACATATTGTGAACTTAGGTATTTAAAAAGCACACCTCGATAGAACTACCTCTTATTGAAAAAATTATACAATAATTGTTGAAATTAAGATTGAAACGAAATCCATTCTATCATGAATAACTTTCACAAACTAAGCAAAAATTGACAATTCTATTGCAAAGTAAGCAAAAGTTGGTAATGAAAAAAGAGGGAAAAAGTCAACCAAAAACCAACCTCTCACTTTTTCCTTTTTCCGTCTTTTTTATACTACAAGGAGACTAACATAAAACGGAGTCAATTTAGACCTCCTCATCAGGGATTATTTATAAGGAATAACTAAAGGTATGAACATGAATAAGCCTGTAAAGAAAATATATAAAACTGTATTAATACCACATTTGATTAACTTCCATGTCATCAAAATTGTTGATTGATTATTATAACCAATTAATTAATCTATCCCATACTTTTTATATCTTGAGAGATCCCTTTTTAAATTAATAGCTTTGTTTCCCTCTCTCTTTATAAATAACATCTCCATAAATTCTCTCTTTTTTCTGATTTTTCTCATGATAAAGAACTTTAACATTATTCCAATTAAAATCATGACCATGTGTAATTTTATGCTTACAAAGGACTGAATGATGTCTGGGACTCCTGTCGAAATTACTTTCATGTTCATTTTTCCTAAGCCTGAGTGCCCTTTTTGTCTGCCCCGCATAAACTGCATTGCAATCTTTACAATTAATTTTATAAATTACACCTTTTTTATCTAATGTTTCATATTTATCCTTTCCCAATTTTACAATCATATTGTTCTTGAAAGGAACTCTATAGATAGTATTTAAACCCAATTTTCCCAACATTGACTTCAAGACTTTAGAGATTTTGCCAAAAGATGGGAGAACAACAGTATTAAATGAGTTATAATCTGATCTGACTACTTTGTTTTGATAATTTTTTTTTATTCTTACTGTAATTAATTCTGTCCTGCGCGTGTTTTCAATAAAATCACAAGGTTAATGACTTAGAAAAAGAATTTGTTTACAAATTTCGATATTTTTTTCATGGAAAATTGGATGCGATAATTTAAGAGCTCTATCAATTAAATTTTTAACAATTCCTATTTTATTTTGAATATAGTGTTTTGAGAGAAAACTAAGTGCTCTTCCTGAGCAAATAGTTTTTCTGTACCAATCAGTTATAATATGCCTATCATCAGTTTTAATCAAAGTCATGTCGAGAAAATTTAATTTACCTTCAGTTTCTATTTCAACAGTAAACTGCAATCTTGGATGAATACTATTAAAAATATTAAGAAGGGAGTTTACATTATTTTTATGTACACTAAGTACCGAGTCATCTACATATCTTGCATAAAAATCAATATTAAATTCAGTTTTCTGGAAAAATTCATTTTCTAAATCTTCCATTACAATTGCAGCTAAAATAGGAGACAATACTGATCCTATGGGAGTTCCAAAGTTTTGTTTATAAAAATTATTATTGAATTTGAAGTAAACCGAATGAAAAACGTCTTTTATGGCTTCCAGAAATTGTTTTTTTAGGAATTTTAGTATTACTATTAATTAAATCCCAACGTTTTTGTATAGTATTTTCAACTCTTTCATAAGGGATATTTGGGAACATAGCTATTACATGAAATGAGACAAAAATGTGATCCAAAGGTATTATTACACTCTCAACTTGTTTTAAAAAAGCATGACTATTTTTAATTGATGTTTTTGAGACTTCTACTGATTTTTTAATAATATGACTCAATAATTCTTCTAATTTTCTAGTTGTAGAATCTATTGTGGAAATAACTGGTCTAAGAGGGTAGTCTATTTTATGAGCTTTAACAAGGCCATAGGCTAAGGAGAGATTGGTACTTTTTGTATATCAATATCACATCTTTCAATGTTATTGCCTAATTGTTTATTAGTTCTCATTTTGTCAAGAATTTTAAAAGTCCCTTTTTGAAGCATTTTCGTGGGATCATTAGGAATCAATTGAAAACTATCTTCATCATAAAAAATATGCATCATTTTTTTAATATAAACATCCTTATGAATCGCTACTGTAATACTTCCTTTATCTGATTTTGTGATCAATAATTCTGGATGATTTTTTAAGAATATTTTTGTCTCAATTAAACCCTCATTCAATTCCTTTTCTAACAAAGTTTTAGGATTATCATTATTTAAAAAATCATTCGATAAACCCATAAAATAAGATATAAATTCATCAATTTTATTCTCAGGTATTTTTTTAATATTGGATTCAATGTCTTTAATGAATTCAAGTAATTGAATATAGTTTTTTTCTCCAAATTTGTTGCTAAAACCATCACCCAGTCTCAAAATGTTAACAATTAAATAATGATAATCCTAAAACTTTGTTAGAAAAGGAATTTAATGATTGAACTCCCTTCTTAATGTTTTTAATAGTATTCATCCAAGATTGCAGTTTACTGTTGAAATAGAAACTGAAGGTAAATTAAATTTATTCGACATGGCTTTGATTAAAACTGATGATAGGCATATTATAACTGATTGGTATAGAAAAACTATTTGTTCAGGAAGAACACTTAGTTTTCTCTCAAACCACTATATTCAAAATAAAATAGGAATTGTTAAAAATGTAATTGATAGAGCTCTTAAAATATCGCATCCAATTTTCCATGAAAAAAATATCAAAATTTGTAAACAAATTCTTTTTCTGAATCATTACACTTTTGATTTTATTGAAAAACATGCGGAGAACAGAATTAATTACATTAAAAATAAAAACAATTATCAAAACGAAGTAGACAGATCAGATTACAACTCATTTAATACTGTTGTTCTCCCATATTTTGGAAAAATCTCTAAAGTCTTGAAGTCAATGTTGGGAAAATTGGGTTTACATACTATCTATAGAGTTCCTTTCAAGAACAATATGATTGTAAAATTGAGAAAGGATAAATATGAAAAATTAGATAAAAAAGGTGTAATTTATAAAATTAATGGTAAAGATTGCAATGCAGTTTATGCCGGGCAGACAAAAAGGGCACTCAGGCTTAGGAAAAATGAACATGAAAGTAATTTTCGCAGGAGTCCCAGATATCATTCAGTCCTTTCTAAGCATAAAATTACACATGGTCATGATTTTAATTGGAATGCTGTTAAAGTTCTTTATCATGAGCAAAATCAGAAAAAGAGAGAATTTATGGAGATGTTATTTATAAAGAGAGAGGGAAACAAAGCTATTAATTTAAAAAGGGATCTCTCAAGATATAACAAAGTATGGGATAGATTAATTAATTTTTTATAATAATTTTCTTTCATTAGCTAACCAAAAGATTTTTTCTTTATAAAGCAATCAATTTCTCAATCAACAATTTTGATGACATTGAACTTAATCAAATGTGGTATTAATACAGTATTATATGTTTTCTTCACAAGTTTATTCATTTTCATACCTTTAGTTATTCCTTATAAATAATCCCTGATGAGGAGGTCTAAATTGACTCCGAAACATGTTGGTCTCCTCGTAATATACAAAAGACGGAAAAAGGAAAGAGTGAGAGGTTGGTTTCTGGTTGACTTTTTCCCTTTTTCCCTCTTTTTTTATTATGTTATGCTTGTCTCTAATGTGCCGAAAAGTGAGGTTTTTGGAAATTTATTTTTCGATTGTGAATCAACTTTTGCTTACTTTGCAATAGAATTTTCAATTTTTGCTTAGTTTGTGAAAGTTATTCATGATAGAATGGATTTCGTTTCAATCTTAATTTAAATAATTTAAATAGAGACACTAAACCCATGATTCTATCCAATCTGCAGGGTTTGCTTATGAATAATTTTTTAGATTTCTTTTAAATTAAGTATACATTTTTTAACTCAATTTTCTTGAAAGATGTCTTCTCTTTATGTACAATTTTGTAAAAAGAATGTTTTGGATTTTTAGATATTTATTTAGAAATGCTTTTGAATAGGTTGGATTGTCTTCTTTTCCTAAATGGGAAATTGAATGATCTGAATAGATTGGTTTTAGAGATCACCCACAAAACAATAATTGTTCTTTTTTCAGCAAAAGAATTGTAGAAGCTTTGAACGTCAATTATATCTTGATTAAGCTTTGATACTGTTTAACAAATAAGTATATACGTAGAAAGAAAGAAAAAATACATCGTAACTTTTTTTCCAGTGGTTATAATCTCAGGGTGTTAGGCCTTCGAATTCATCTATATCAGATGTATTTTGATTCCATAAGAGCCGCAATTTTATATAATTTAAAACGCTTACCCCTGAGGATTAATCTGATTAAAAAATAAATTAACACTATTTTTCCACAATAAATATTTTTTGTGGAAGTATGATTTAAAATGTCTTCCGGGATAGCTTAAGATTTTTGATTTGAAAAAAATACTTGTTCATTAATTTTCTAAAAGTAAACGCTTGAAGGGTTGGCCCAATTACAAAAAGTACTTAAAACTTGAAATCAGATGGAATATTAAAATTCTTGGTGTTTTCAACGCTCGGTAAAATCGCCTTAATTCTTCGTGTTTTAACAAAATCGCAGAATAAAATCAAGTTTTGACTAGCTAAAACTAGTTTCCGCAAATTGTCCCGGTAACTTCGCGTTTTAACTAGTTAATACTAGCTTTTACTAAATTCGGCTTTTAACGATAACACATACACATGCACACAATGAAAACCGATTTGTACACAATAGGTGTAAACAAGCACTCGATTAATTGCGTGATTGTATTTCTTATAGTCAGTAAAAGTTGCCCATTTTTTTTTCTCATAAAAAAAGGCAAGCAGGTTAGATCGGAGTAAAGTTAACCATCGGGCGTCTAAACAAATTTACCTATAGGGTTTTTGGCATACATGCACTGTTTTCTTTTTAGTTCAATGCTTCACACACATTTTTTAGACAATTAAAATATCAAATTTAAGGATACATGGGGGCTTTTTTTGTGAAAAAATGCCTAATTAAAAAAAACTTCTTATTAATTATTTTTACCTCGTCATATATACCTTGTATTCTTATCAGCAAAACACATAATTCGCGAAGGTTTAATAAGCAAATCATGTTTACGCGCTTGAGCGTACATAATATTTTCTCTTAAGTTTCTATTTCACAAAAAAAGTGAGCTTGAAGGATAGGCGAAACTGGGGTTAATTTGGAAACGAGAGCTGAAGTAAGGCCCAAAATGCTGGTCTGTTTCATTTGTCTCCAAAACTATTGATTTCCGAAAAAAATGTTTATTACTGAAAATATTTCTCTTTTTAATATTTGCAACTTTACACAAAAAGTTTGTCTAATAACAAAAACCGCCCGGGGAAAATGGCCTTATATATACGTTATTCTTCTTTAGTCTAGATTTTGTAAATAATATTTAAAGGTCCCATGGGGCATTTTTTGTAAAAATTTGTTATTTTATTGATTTTTTTTCGATTTCTTTTAAAATATTTCATTATTTAATTTAAGAGAACCCTTTCTTGTTGCAAATGGAAAATGTATTTCTGTGTTATTACATGCCAAGGTAAAAATAATTCATTATCAACAATTACTTCAAGAAAAAGCTTTTTTGTAGAAAAAAATGAGCTCTTCGACTCGTTTTACATATATGTCAAAAATCCGAGTGTTTTACTTTACTAAAAAATATATGAAATGGAAATGGGCTTGCGAGACCCTGGCATATATTTTTTTAATTCTGTCAAAGATCTGGGTGACGCACTTCACTAAAACGAATTTATTCTGATAATAAAAGAAAACATTTGTATGTATACCGTTTTATCAAATAAAAATAAAGATTTTTTGGCAACTCTAACAAACACCCATTCATACACAAATAGGTATTAGGTATATTTCGTAAATTAATTTTATATTATTATATTAGCAAAGTAGTAACTGAGCGACAAGATTTTAAAGTCTCGCTACCCCTAGGGATGGTCCAAAAAATCGACTTTCGATTTTTGGTAATTAATACTCCTCAATTTTTTCGTTTCTGAACAAATAAATTCCATTTTTTTCAAAGATTTTGAAATCACCACGGGATTTTAATTAGGGAAAGCTCAGTCTTCGAAAAAATGGAAAAAATAGGTACTTTTATTATTGCCTTTTTGTAAATTAAAGTTTTATTACCTCTTAAGGAATGTTCAAGGAATAATTTACACCCAAAAACTTTCAATTTTGATACCGGAACCCCCTTGTATTGTGCCAGGAATATTCCCAAAAAATGAATGATAGCACTTAAATGTAAAATTCATGCTGAAGACAGTATTTTAAAAATATTTTTTAACATGAATTATTTTTATTCGATAAGTGACAAGTTTTCAAGTATTTTAAAACTAATTATCAATTTTTTTAAAGAATTATTATTTTTGTAAAAAATTGGTTTCCTGCGAAACTTGCAGTCAGATTCCTGACAAATTTTTCAGGAGAGAGAAAGAACCTTCTTAAACATATAATTCTAAAAAAAAATGAGAAAGTTCCTTCGAGATTTAATGGAGCTCTGGACATCTCAATAAACACAATTTTGAAAAAGTTAATATTTTTCGAGATACAGATTGTCAAAAATCGACTGCTGTCAAAATCTTGTAAGTCCATTGATTTTTTTTTAACTTGTAGATCCCAATTAACATAAAACATATGCCTGAAATATTTTTAACGCACTGCGATTGTTTAAAAAAAATTTCCCAGTAAATAGTGAAAAGTTATTATTTTCTGGAATTAATGACGCAATTAACGGATTTTGAGAACAATACATTTTTTGAAGGATATTTCTCAATTTTTTAAATAATTTAAATTTGTTTAAACCATTTCTTCGACTGTAAATCTTAAAAAGTTACTATTTTCTGGAAATAATGACGCTGTTAATGAATGTTGAAAAATATATTTTTTCTGAAAGACAGTTTGCAATTATTTAAATACTTTTCATTTGTTTCAACAATTTAATCCCCCGTGAATCTTGAAAAGTTACTATTTTCATTAATTTATGACACCGTTATTGAATTTTAAGAGTGTAAGTTTTTGTGAAAAACAATTCGCAATTATTTAAACAATTAATAATCGTTCACCTACACCTTTTTATAGGATAGGTGGAAAAATGATAGTTTTTCAGAATCTCTTACATCATGTTGCTTATTGCTTAGCATTTTCTTACCGTAGAATTTATATATCATAATTACTTGAACAATATTTATTTTATTAAACAGTAGTTTTAACTTATATTATGGATATTTATTTTTTTAGATTGATTTCATTGAGATAAGAAAATGCTAATAAATAAGCGACATCTTCCAGGCATAATACAAGAAGGGTATGTGATCGGGGGGTCAAAATAAAAAGATATTGGGTTGAAATTATTACTTGAATATTCGATAAGAAGTGACTAAGCTTCAATTTTCTAAAAGTTAATAACTATAGTACTTCTTGTTTCCATTTTTTCTAAGGCTGAATTTTTTTCATTAAAAATCCTATGTTAATTTCAAAAGCCCGGGGGCACGGGTTAATGTTGACGCAGTTTTGAAAAAAACATGGAATTTTTTTGCGGAAAAGAAACAAATTATGGGGATATATAGCCAAAAATAAAAAATAAAATTTCAAAAAGTTCAAATTCAAACCATCCTAATCTCTTTATTCTTAATTCTTTATGGGGCCATAAATGTTGAGTCTACAAAACTACCCCTGTGTACCCTAAAAATATTTGCAGGGACATTTGGAAATCATGCATTTCTATCGAACTTGAAAATACAATATAGAATTATAGATTTTATAGATTTTCTTATAAATTATCTTCTAATAGATAACTCAAAGAATAATAGAAGACTGTCTTTGTATACATATATATGTTTTACTTAACAGGAAGAATAGCGCGAGAACAGGATCTGTATGAAAGTTCACTCACTGTGGTGTGATTACGACATATAAAATAGAATGATCACGTGTCGTTAGGACGTAAGTTGTCAAATAGCCAAGCTATTTTAATATCGCGGCTTATCGCAAATTATTCTCTGGCGAATCTCAGATAACACTTATGCCTCGCGTGCACAGACACATTCGTGCGTTCACGATGCGTGTGCAAGCGCGCGTGCGTCTACGTGCAAAACTGCGTGAGCAATTAACTGGGCGCGTTGCAATTGCAAACTTAAAGTACCTCTCTTATGTCGTTTCAGCAGACAGTCCTTTCCCTAACGATCAATGGGCGGCATTTTGCCAAACTCCAAACCAGACGTTTCCTTCGTCCTTCTTTATTCGCAATATTCACAAGATTAACTCATAAAACTAGATTCCTAATTTCTTCAAACAAGAAATTGAGAATCACATAGCTCAGACTATGCTAGAGTAGGTCATAAATCATTTCCACATTTTTTTATATAATGTATAGTAAATTATTGAGAAATATATTTTACGCTGCGGGACGACCTAACCATTACTACCAACATAAAAAATTTTTAATCTGCATCAGATGCACTTTCTTTCCATATTTTGAATTCAATTTCTAACATTTAATTTTTAATTTCCTCAATTTCAAACATTTTTAATTCATGATTATCGCAAGGTTCTCAGATTAAAATTGTTAAAGTGTTTGCAGCTTGAATCAGTTGCATTATTGGTAATTCTTTACATTCGCTCACAGTTACTTGCATTGACTGTCAATCATCAGTAAACACATGCAATCGCACAATCAGTATAAAGAAAAATGCCAAATTAGGTACCCCTCTTCAAAATTGAAGAATGGATGAAAAGGCTAAGGAAAGAAAGATAAAAATTTGCGAACCACTGAAACTAGTCGTGGTGACCGAGCAGGCGAAGGAGTCGAAAACCTCCCGTGAACCCTACTTACCCCCCACTCCACGGCATCTTTTGGTGGGACCCACTCCATTCGGTCCCTCAACCTGCGTGTGCATGTGCCTAAATGCATGCTAGGCTCCCCCACCCTCACGATTTGGAACAGACCCCGAGTCCCCGCTCCCGCGTTGCTAGGCGTCTTCCTCTCGTTGCTAGGGCCCGGCTGGCGTCCCCACTACTGACTCGCTCGTCCGAATAGTCCCAAAATGCATTGGAACTCCCAATCCCTCGCCTCGCTCTAACCATCCAATGCAATAACAGGAGAACCAAAGTGCACTTCTTCGCCACCTTCTCCACTTCCTCCCCCCTTTCTTTTTCGTCGGCCCCTTTTCGCCGCACCCCCTCTAGTTGCTAGGTCCACTTGCCCCCTTTTTTACGCGAATAGACATATAGATATACACTTACTTGTACCCAATCGCCGATACAAGATGGGACCCTCGCATGTATGGGTACGTGGCCAACCAAACCCCACCTTAGGTGCAACGGCCTAAATGCAATTTACTCCCTGGGCCAAGCGCGTTTCTCTCGTCCGACTTTTCGTTTTTTCTCTCTAGGCCCGGCGCTCAACTTCGAACTCGAGATTGAGAAGCGAGCAACTCTTTCCCATGTTGGGCAGCAAAAATTTATTTGTGTTGGATCTCATTTCATTTATATTTTAAAGATAACCCTAATATTTGTAGTAGAAAATTTTACATTTTTTCTATATTTATAAACATTAATGTAAGAAAAGAATTTTGAAAAACTTCCTCCCATCACATCGTTAATGAGAACAATATATTTATTTTGCATGTGATCACTTTTTTTTTAATTCTCATATCTTCAAACTGCTGAAGTACTCATCCAAAGCTTATCTATTTAAAATATCTTAACAAATTTGTAACCAAAATTGACGTCGGCTTCATATAATTTAATAGCAGAAGATCGTCCTTCAAATAAAAACTGTTTTGGTGAAACCTTGGCATATTTGAAAAATAAAAGTTTTTTTTTTATTTCCTACGCTGCTTTACTTAAATATCAGGATCATACCAAAATTATATAATATAAAGAAATAATGCATATAATATTTTATTCTAAGTCTTAGATAATACCACCCTCCCCAATTAATACCTGAGGCTGATTGCAAAAATACTCTTTGACTTTTGTAAATGCTGGCAAAATAATTACGTTCGACGATAATTCTCAATAGCTTTTTTTACTTAAATATTTTAGACGGCTTATTAATTAAAATGTGGAAGTAGTTTGGGATTTTCAGGTATTCATTCATTCGGCCAACGGCCATACCACGCTGGAAGCACCAGTTCCCGTTAGATCACTGAAGTTAAGCAGTGTTGGGCGCGGTTAGTACTTGGATGGGTGACCGTCTGATACTACTGCGTTGCTGTTGGCGGTCGTGGGTGTGGTGAGCCCATTACTACAAATCCACCTTAAAAAGCACTACCCGAATCGGGTAGTGTCACGCTTACCCCTAGAGGCTCGCCGAAAGGGAAAATAGCTTAATGATATACATACATTCAAGTTTTTTGACAACTTTCCAGCCACTTTGAACACTTCATAGATAAAGAATTAAGACTGCAAATCAGCTATTACAGTTTATTTATTTCATAAAGAAGCTTCAAGGGCTTTCACTTTCTTTACTTTTCTGTTTTTTCTTAACGTGATATCTTTGCTGATTGTTTAAAAGGTAATTGTTTACTCGAACTCAATCTATTTTATTATTTATCAGTTTCTAAGCTTATTGATTTTGCCTTATTCTGTTTCTTTATGTAAGGGGCAGAGAATAACGAAGTTAAAAAAAATTGGGAATCAACTAAAGAAACTTTCTGCTTTTAATACCGAAGTAACTCCTATTTAAATAAATTATCTACTCTATAATTAAATACAAACTCAATAGGTAAATACAAATATAAGTTATATGACTTTATAGCATAAGTCCTAATTATTTCATTCCGTGAATACTTATATTCTACCATATATACAAATATGTGAGTGTATTTATGTAAGGACATTTTTATGATAAATGAGAGGGAATACATTTTAATTGAATATGATAAGCTTAGGTATATGTATATATATCATTCGATTAAATTCTGATGATTCAGTATTTAATTGTTTGAATATGCGTATAGACTCTTTCTTAAACGTGCAGCTGTTTCATAAACATCATGCAAATCGATTAAATTCTGATGATTCAGTATAAGTAAACACAAATATAAGTTATGTGATTTTAAAGCAAAAGTCCTAATTATTTTTTTCCGTGAATACTTATATTCTACCATATATACAAATATGTGTGTATTTATTTAAGGACAATTTTACGATGGATGAACGGGAATACATTGTAATTGAATATGATAAGCTTAGGTATATGTATATAAATCATTCGATTAAATTCTGATGATTCAGTATTTAATTGTTTGAATATGCGTATAGACTCTTTCTTAAACGTGCAGCTGTTTCATAAACATCATGCCAATCCGACCGACCTTGAGCAACGAGGTCGAAATGTCTTTTCTTTAAATTTACACTCATGACTTTCTCAACACTTTATTTAAAAAAATGCAGTAGGTATTATTGAGAAACTTCAACAGGACAATGTTTTCTTTGCAGTCGTTTACTATTTAAAAACTCACTGGTAACAAAGAAAATACCATTTATGAGCAATAAATGCTTCTTCAAAGTTGGAATTGGAAAAATATGTTTCCAAATCCTTACTTTAAAGAAGTATTTCTTTCTAATTAATAGTACCATGAATGATGTCATAAAGGGAAATGCTTCTTCAATGGTGCGATTTTCTAATTTGGAAACTGTGTTTCCAGACCCCAACTTGTAGGAAGTATTTCTTTATCATTAATGGTAACATAAGTGGTATCATAAATGGTATTTTCTTTTCTATCAGTTATTCATTAATGATGCAGTAAGCAACATTAATACATGTTTATTTAGAAGGAACTCCATGATGGAACACCTTCCATATCAATTTCATATAATTTTTTTCTCGCGTGTTTAGAAGGGATTTTATACATTTTTCTGATGAATTTAAGTAATTTTTGTCTCTACTGAAAAGAATTTTCGAACATAGGATCTCAGAAACATTTTTTTCCATTGCACAATTCTTTCACTTTTTTTGTGCAACATTTGAAAGACGCCCCAGGATCGAAAAGGAGCATACGATTACGCGTGCCTGTAGGTATGCACGTGGGTCGTTATGTACCTTATGATCAAGAATTCACAAGCGATCCTTCCACATGCTATGATCACATAAAGCAGCTTATTGTCCAAATCGTTGGAAATCTAAAATTCTAAAATACCATCTCTCATCCTCGAAAGATCAGAAAAAATTAATAACTCTTATTACTAATGGTATTGAAAAGGGAAAACATTCTTCCACGGCTTTATCTAGACATTTTATACCTTATTATAATTTAGTATTGAATAGTAAATATTATACACAATTAGCCGTATCTTTTTCACTCAATTTTTTTGCAGAAGAATTTCTCTTCCTAAAAATTAAGTCTCTTGACGAGGCTATAACCGAACGACTTTACGCTTACACATAAAGGTATTTGGCTTAATGGCACAACAATAATAAATATAATCTAGAACATTTTTTACATCTTTGCGGATTCTATTCTACTATGCATACACTTTAGGAACATTCTATTCCCATAATCTATTGAGATGCAAATTTTCTCTTCATTGTGTAAAGTTCTCAGTAAAATTTTGCAACATATGAGTTGTGTCCTAATGACTCAGTCGTTGATCATTGAGACCTATGCTTGGATCTAGCGGCCCGACCCTATAATTAGGATACATTCAACTCTTCCGTAAGTGCTTCTGCTTCCGAAGGGCTGTCGTTGACAATGTCCTCATGTTTACATAATCCAAGCATGCTTACGTCACTTGAAGGATTACTCTCCTCGAAAGCTGCACTAAACTTTGGGCCATTTTCTTCCAGCTTCTCCACACTGATTACTTCTTTTATAGAAAGGCCAACATTGCCTCTCTTCACATCCTTCCAGTCTGTGCTGCAATAAAATACACAACACATTAATATTTTTCAAGAAAATATAGCTTTTTTCATTTATTTTTATTCGACTATTTATTTACAAAATGTATATAGATTTTATATAGTCATTTTCAGACTTTTGCGTATTATATATCACTGTGCACTACTAGGCCAGTTGCCCACTCATACAAACTTTTCACCTGCAAAACCTGTTTTCGAGTGGGTTCAAAAATTATGTCAATTTTTAATTACAGTTTTTGCTCGTAAACAGGTTTTAGAAATTTTTAACAAATAATATAATATAAAATATAAAAAAATAATATATTGAACCTGAAATTTTCAATAGGTATAGGTGTAAGAAACAATACATAGGTGTAAAGAAACATAATAGCATATTTCTTCGATTCAAGCTGAAAAATTATAGTTTCGACTTTTGCGGGGTATTAAAATTCGATCAGTAAAAAAATTGGCCCAGTCTAAACATCCGTACACTCTGTACGTTTAGTTTATGTACGTTTTATAACACAGTCGAGTCCACGGTCGTGTCGAGTCTAATACGTACGGACCTGGAAAAGGGAAGGGGAATCTGTCGATCTGGGTTATGTCCGGCCATATGTATGTAAACATGAGGTAAAAAAATAATATATTGAACCTGAAATTTCCAATAGGTATAGGTGTAAGAAACAATACATAGGTGTAAAGAAACACAAAAGCATATTTCTATATTCATATTTCTATTTTATATTTATTTCTATTCATATTTCTATGTAAACATGAGGTTACTTCCAAAAGAAGTTGAAAAACGATCCGGCATACAAAATACACTCTAAATTTGAATCAGTCAAAAGTGAATGATTCGCAATTCATTTTGACCGTTTTAAACAATCCAAATTCGACGACCACTTCAGTCAGTTTAACACATTGAGCAATTCAGTATAATATTGAATGACCCAATAATCGACTTCCACGCATTAAATAACTTATTTTGAATTATTCATTTGATAGATTTTATTGAGGGAATCAGTCAATCGAACTCTTAACATCAGTACATTTTACTGTATGAAGTAATCAAAATTAATTAACTTAAGCAGAAATGTGCACTAAGTTAATCATTGAAGTTAATTAAAAAATAGTGCTTATGTTCAAAATAATAAGGAGCAATAATATATTATTAATAGGTTTATTTTTAATGAATAATATTTCATCAATCAATTCGGTCGACTGAAAATCAGTTATTTTGAGTAACCAATTGATTCAGTCCGCAATATTGACTGATTATCTGCTAAAGCGATTATTTCGTGTATAGAAATGATTGAGTTTACAGTAAAAACTTGCTTTATT
>CAKNWT010331616.1:0-14528 GCA_932066315.1 Andricus coriarius
TCCGTGATTGCTTCTTGCCTTTTCTGTAAACCCACATGCATTTTCTACCGAGCCCTCGACCGCGTTTTACCCAACTGTTCAGTAATCTTTATCTAACGTATTATATATTTTACATTTATATGCATTAAAATTTCAACTACGAAGCACAGTATTAATTAAAGTACAGTTCGAAAGATATTCGTATCAATTTGTTACACTTTCATGTTTGTGAATGAAGTATCGCCAAATTTCGTTTTACTGAACTAGAAATGAAACTTTATCGAAGTGGCCATATGTCCCAAGTTTACTCAACTGCGTTTAGGAAAGTTTCTGAAACTATTTTTCAACGTGTGTAAGTTTATCAATAAACAGGATTCAGAAGTGTTACGCATTCTGGAATTTTTTACGTATCGCAATTTGAAAGAAACGTTTTTATCTTTGTCTGAGCCTGAATAGCATTATTTGTTATAGATTATTTATATATAAACATTTCACATATTGTACAATGAAATATCTTATCGTCCTTATAGTTCCAGAAGGTCGTAAGCCACAAAACAACAATAATTTATACACTATAGCGACAAAGAAGTGATATTAGCAGGATTATGGATAAATGATATCAGGATTTATTATTTATTATTATATTTTTAGCGTAATTTTGTGGCTTATCCTCTAGACCTAGATGGACCATATTACCGTTTTTAAATTTATAATCTTTTATTGTGATACAATGCGAGTTGTGTAAATTAATTTTATATCATTGTTTGGTAACTGCGGTTATTACCAAAATAAATCTCATCATTGATGAGTTATTTATACATGAGAAATTGTAGAACTTTTTTATAACTTATTACACTTTTTTCATGCCTGTTAAATTACAAAAATTGGATTAGTGGTGTAAGCTGTGGGGGTTGTTTGACTATTTTTTCATATATATATATATATATGTCTCTCACAGCAATAGTATATTCCGGGATATCCCGTTTGACCCCATTTACGTGCCGGGTTATCTCAGGAATAACCCGTCGGAGTATCCTGCGAGGCCCAAATTTTGATATTCCAGGGATATCACCAAAATATCCGGGATGTCTATATGTGACGTTTATGGGACATTCAAATATCCCACGTTGGATAACAGATCGGTTGTCACAGCGGTCCAGAACTGTTACAGAATTGTTCTGACGTATAGGGGATGATCGTTACTCGCAAATTCGTAACCTGTTACTAACCTTTCTAGAACACGTTCTTTTGTGTTCTGGAACACTTACAGATCTGCTCTGTAGTCAGGTCTGCTGGGTATTTAATAGCCATGTCTTCCACATCTGTAACTTCAAACGTCCGATCATTCCTTGGGCCTTACCGATTTCACAACAGAAACGCTTTCATCCGCCTTAAGAGCCTTATTTTGATCTTTTCTGGCGTTAGACTAATTGTATATGCGCAGTTGAGCAGTTAGAACAGCTAGTGTCTGTCTGAAGATGTCAATTACTTCGTCCAATGTCAAATAGGATGCTCCGTATTTGTGGATCTATAACACCTAACTTTTCATGAAATTTTTCTAAGAAGGACGCTTCCCATTTCGTTGGCGGTTTTGAACGCTTTAGCGGCACTCTCTTAGAAGTGTTTCTCTAGGTTCAGGCCTGTCCAGAGAGGTGAAATTTCGTCGAAATTGCGGATTTGCCAGTTGGCATTTTAAGACCAACACCAACCTCTACTCATTCAACTTCACGAGAGCGAATACCCCCAAGCCTCTGGACCTGAGAAGAGAGCAGTAGTGATGAAACTCGAACATGTGGCAATTGAGTCGATTTCGCCTCTTTGGACAGGCCTGCTCTGAGTCACGCCTGCCCAAACTGGGGAAATCGACTCATTTTCCACATGTTGGAGTTCCACCACCACTTCCCTCTTCTCGAGTTCAGAGGCTTGGGGGGTAATCGCTCTCGTGAAGTTGAATGAGTAGAGGTCGGTGGTGGTGGTTAAAATCCCATCTGGAAAATGAGTCGGTTTCGCCAGTTTGGGCAGGCCTGCTCTAGGTGACTGTTCAGCCTCGCGTGGACATATTTGATTTTGACGTAATGTCACCGATTATTATAAAGCACCACAATGTCCGGCCTATTGTAAACAACGGTGTGGTTCATAAGGATAGTTCAATCTAAGAATAGGTGATAGTTCTCTCTTTAGAGGAGAGCTGCTGAGACGTACTTGTAAAAATATATCGGGCTACTCGTGAACCTAAGTTGTTGATCAATCTCAATAGCAATCATTCAAGGTTGAGAGCTTCGCAAAGTCATCGTGCATCACGGTTCACATATAAACATATGGGCTGACTAATAAACCTAAAGAAGGAACAATTCGCTTTACCCAGCCATATATACGAAGCAAACCTTCGACCTAAGTCCATGAGTATACAAAAATATATCGTTTTAGGCGTTTAAAACACTGGTGATACTCTTTGTTACACATTTTCTGTCGTTATATACATTTTTTCGCACACATCCCTATGTTCTAATTTATCGTTTGTTTTCTTTAAATCCATGTATCTTTTCACGCGAACTCTGTTATTAGCGTTTTACCGCATATATTCATCAGGAATCGCATACCAACTGTGTTAACTTTACTCCTATCTTTTCCTTCGCAGGTCCAGGTCTCGCTATCATATAAGACAGCAGGTGCAAGCATAGAACTATATTTTAAAATTTTTACATTATCCGCCACATTTTTACTTTCAGTGATGGCTACCACACTGCCTATATTCTTGCTACTTTCGTTTATATGTCTGAATATTTCTTCATCTAAGTTTTTATCAACAGAAAATAAAATTCAAAAATACACGAAATTGTTGACTTGCTCGAGCCTCTCATTGTTTGAGACGAAGTTGCATACTGGTTTCTTATTAAAGTCACTGAAATCAGCATGTGCATTGATAACGACAATTAGCTTTCTCCTTGATTTCATTCAATTAATGCCTTTGATTTATTTTTCTTATCTTTTACTTGAATTTCTTTAATGTTGGCAATTGATATTAAGAGAGTAGAGAATTTATTTTCAATTGTAAAAGAGCATTATGCCGATTTTTAGGGATTGAGGTTGCCGAGCATGGTTAAAATATTGTAGATCTGCAAAAACGTTCGATTTTCTGGATGATCATTACTACCTGTAGCCACACAAATCGTTCAAAAAATCTTTACAGAGGACAGGGATGAGAAAGAGAAATGAAGGAAATAGAGGTAATAGGTTAAAATTTAAATTACAAGGATTGACGATGTGGATGAATTAAGGAAATTAATTAATAAACTAATACTTTTTTCGTAACTTCAGGGTTCGGGAGTATCAGCATGATACGTATAAAATTCCATTTATTGCGTCTAAAAAAAAATGTTTAATGTTAATAATTTCTGCACATATTACGAGAATAAAAATAAGAAATTTAAACAGAAAAATAATTACCTCCAACGGATCCAGATTTATCCTTCCTGTAAGTACGTATTCGCACTTTTACTCAGATATTCGATGATAATAAGTTAGATCGATCGTAGAATGCAGGATTATTCGCAATCCCACTGCAGAGTTATTAGCCAAGGAATGAGTTTCTGTTTAATTTCCTTCTTTAAATCTTTGTTTCCATTGATTAAACCATTGCCGAAAATATTCCATTATCTATCGAAAAGCATAATTACGAATATGAATATTAAAGCGTAAAAGGAAGTATCAAAATAATGAATTATACCATTGCTATCATGCAAATTTAGGTTACTAGTTTATATTATAAAAATAGTAATAAGTTTTGAACTTCAAGCCTGCACTTAGCAATGTGAGACGATTTGCCGCTTTCAATTAATTTAAGACGTCGAATAAATCATTGAAACATTCGCATACCATTTTTTATTATATTATATGTATATTTTTAGTATATTATATGTTTTTGCTACACAAATTCACTTGAAGTGGTTGAAACTAACCTCCTGAAAATTGGGCTAATTTTATATTATAACTTACAACCCGTAAGAGGTAGAGACAAATTGTAAGACAAATGTTAATTCTTTTAATTAGGTCAATAAAAGACAGAAATTATTCAGGTGGCTTAATAATTAGAAAATAGTTATCACGACAACCTATTATATTACATTCTCATATCATTTAGAAGGTATTGGTTTAGTTTGAAAATTGACTTTCGCGGATTTCATGAAATGTCGACGTTTTCAGACTCACTGACTGAGGAAAAATGGATTTTACTTCGGCGTTATCTGTCGTCGCTGTCATTTTCTGTGAATATGATAACTTTCGAAGTAAGCATCAGACTGAATTGCCCTTTGGCATACTGTTTACAGGCCTGGAAAGAAAAGGCGAGTTCGTTAACCAGCCATTTTTGACAAACGGTTCTCTTTAATCCATCGAAAATGCTTTCTAGAAAAGAAAACATTCTATTTATAGCAAAAATATACGGTATATTTAAAATACTAAATAACAAAATTGTTTATTTAAAAGTGATATAACAATGTTTTGTATACTATTTTTTATAAAATCATAGGTTTCGTTTATTTCAAAAAAAGTGTTATTAAAATTTTGAAAACTTCACTTTCCACGAAAACTATGTGAGGTACGAAAATATATCAAACAGAATAATTATTTATCTCCAAAATAACTAGAACATGAAAAAAAAAATGTTTGAATAAGATCCATAGTTTTTGTTTAATCGTGAACAATCTGATTCAAGATCAAATTCCACTTTTCAGTGGAACAATGTAAGATCAGAAGAAAATTAATTGACAAAAATTATTCAGCTAAACAAGATCTACAAATTTGGTATGTTTTGATAAGACACGTAGTCAATACTGGAGCCAGCCCCCACATTGACAAATATGAGACTGGGCGGCGTAATTTTGAATAAAACGGTTGCAAATTAAAGACAGCTCTTAATCCCACTTCCTCCAATGTGACATATGCATTGGTTTTTACCCCCCCCCCTCCCCAATCCCTTTCAGAATGCCCTAAAAACCACCCTCTGAAAGAGGATTAAATATTTGGTGGTATTTTTCTGACAAAGATTACTTTTATGTCGTTTTTTTATCGATAATTTTGAATGGTCAAATGAAAACGTTCGACGTATTTTTTTATTAATTATTAATTTTATATTTAGGAAAGACTTTCCTAATGTTCGGCATACTACAGTACTATATCTTATATATTTTCTCGCGTCATCTAAACACGTTGAATCACCTATTAACCTATATATAATACCTTCTTCATACATAATGTGACCCCTAAGGGTTTACATGACTTCTATTTCGTACAATACTTCCGCCTACATATTTTATAAAATCTTATCCTTGCTATTTACATTTATTTACAACTATTTACAGAAAATATTAGATCTAGATCCTTATTTCTATTTTTTACGATAGCGCAATTTGGGACGTGTTAACTAACGAGTGAGCGAGCGATCGAAAGCGAGAGTACAAGCCAGAGAGAGAGAGAGAGGACAAGAACGCCACCGCATCTAAATCTACTTATGCTATTACATAACCATTATTTACCAATCTTTACACCTATAATCTAAGCGACTTCCGTTTCCTTCACTTCTCTTGTACATCGATTTTGCCATTTTTTCACATGCATGCTTTCATTCTTTCTCATTCGCTCCTATAGCCCCTACAAGTCCTTCACCCACTCTTCCTCCAATCCATCCTCCCCTAGAATCTTTACCACATTCTCTTGCCAGCTTTCTTTATCTTCCACTCCTCTCCTACATCCTTCCCATACATGCTCCCATGTTTTCTCTTCCCATTCACAGATTCTGCAGTTTCTGTTCTCTTTCGCTTCCCAATACATCCCTTTCCTTACCTCGTTTCCTGATCTAAATCTTGCTATTCTTTTTCATCATCCCTCTCCCTATCCCTTTTCTTAATACTTTGGTACTCCTTCCTTTTTTATCATCTCATACCATTTATTATATTTTGATTCCTTAATCATGCCCCAGCTTTCTATTAATTGTATTTGCCTCTCCCTTCTTTTCCAATTCTTCATGGTTTACTCCAGTTCCGTCTTCTTTATCTCTAGCATTAAAGAACTCCCTCTTTCTTCTTCTCGTCTCGTTAATTCTATCGCCCTCCCTCTCCTTTCTTCTACCTCTATCAAACACTTTCTCGCTAACTCCCTTTCCTTTCCCTCCGTTAGCTTTGTCTCAAATTTTCATGCTCTCTTTCTCGCTCTAGCACCTAATTTATCCCTTTGCGCTTCTTCTCTCACCACATATCCTGGCGTCTCCCAGTCTACCCCTAACGTCCATCTTATATACCTTGCTTGTAAACGCTCAATCTCTTTCCGTTCTTTCCATCCCCATATCTCTGCTGCGTAACCTAATACAGGCCATATCAGCGTATCAAATAGCCACATACTCCTTCTTCAATTTGTTTAACCTTCTTTTTCCTATTCCCCATATCTGTTTCATTACCCCTGCTGCTTTTTATCCTTTCACTTATATGAGCTCTATGATATTCATTTGTTTACAAGGTATATCCCAGACATTTAGACTCTTTTACTTCGTCTGAATTGATTCCCAGCCATCTCCTCGTCCATTTTTTCTTCCTTCCCCCTTCTTTTCTAATCATTATTATCTTTGTCTTTTCTACATTTAAATTTAATTTTCGCCCATCTAAGTCTTTCTCTAATCCTATAATTAAGCCCGCTATTCCTCCTTCATCCTCGGCCATCAACAATATATATCGTCTGCGTATAATACTATCTCCTATTCGCTCTCCTACATTTACCTTGCTTTTCGTCTCTCCTCAAAAATTTATGAAAATCTCTTTATTAAACCCTCTCGTACCCCCTTTTTCACCATAACTTTTTCTCTCTCGCCTCGGTCTTATTACTAGATAGTTCAGAACATATATATTATCCATCACCCCCATCCCTGTTCTAAAACCGGTCTGATTCGGTGGCTCTATATTATTTTCCTCAACTTCTTTCTTAAACCTCTCCGATAAAACAGTCACATATACTTTATACAATGTTGGCATCAGTGTAATTTCTCTATAATCTTCAACCTCCTCCCCTTTGCCTTTCTTCACTATGGGTACCACTACTCCTTCCTTCCATAACTTTGGCCATCACTCTCCTCTCTACTCGATTGCATATTATCCATGTCCATTCCTTTAATTCTGTCCTCCTATATTTGCAGACTTCATTTGGAATGTTATCTATACCAGATGTCTTTGCATCTTTCATTATGCCTAATACCTTGACTATTTCCTCTTTTGTAATGTTCTCCTCCTCATCTGTTTCCTCCTCCATATTTTCCTCCTTTCATAACATTCCTCTCTGCCCCTCCTAATAATTCCATAAAATATTTTGTCCATTCTACCATCTCAATATCCTAATTTACCCTTTTCCTTCTTTTTTTTCTCTCTCTCTCTATTGACTAGCTTACAAACCCCTTCTTCTGTCCTCGCCTTCTCCGGCTCTTCTTCAAACCTTTTATTTTCCTCTTGTTTTTTTATCATTCAGCTCAGTATACCCCTTCTTTTTCCTCCTATATTTTTCTCCACTACTTGTCCCTTTTCTCCATTTTCTTTGATTGACCGACTTATGACATTCGGATACGGACGTGTAAATTTGTCGCTCCTCAATTTTTTATTTTTATATAAGTTTTAAAGTATTTAACTATTTCAAAATTTGTATTTCGTGAAAGTATCGGTGACTTGGTTTATAAAACATTGTGACTTTGTTTCAACTCACTTAATTTTTTCTTGTTTTTGCACTTTTGTTTATACGTAACTGTAACGGTCTGTCTGTCCTGCAGAACTATGGGTGCGTGTTCGGAATTTAAAATAGTTATATCCAGAGGCGGATCAGAAGTTCTCGCTTGTGTCAAGTCAGGCTCGGTCAACTCCCGTTGAGGGAATAGGCGCGTGGACTGAGAGGCACCGAGGGGTGCGATATTAGTTCTCTGGTCCATCACAACTGGCGCGAATTTTCAACGCCAAGGGGTGACAGCGCGTGCGCGGCAAATTGTTTGTTGTGGCTGTGCTGTCAAAATTACATTATGAGACTATAACCTCGAAACGGGGTTTCGGGTGCCGTTATCATTTTGAGGAGAAAGACTTTATTAAAACGCAAACTGGTGCGTTGAGATTAAATTGTGATGCCATCCATTAATTTGCTCTTTTTATTGTCATCCGCAACCGAGCCTGTTGGAATTTTAGGTTCTTGTCACTTTGAGATTGTAAATTTCGACATTCTATTTCTAGGAAATAGATAATTTTTTTAAATCATATTTTTTTGGTCTCAACTCAGAAAAACTTTAGCTCAGGAGTGAACTTTTGTTTTATCTATAAACAGTGCTTTCAATTTTACAGAATATTAATTCAGTCCCCTGAAAAATTCCGATTTTGTTGGTTATGTAATTATGTACTGCGATCCTTCAAATAAACGCAAAATGAAGTGAATAAGAAACGTAAAATGGGAAATAGAATGATAATTGTCTTTAATTTCTTACTTTTCGTTTCTTATTTGCTTCATGTTGTCTTTATTCTTCTTTTTTGTTGAATTATTTTAGTATTCAACTCATGTAAGGAAGCACATATACATATATGAAGACCAACACATGCACGCGTCTGTAGTTCTCTGGCTGATCGCAGATGGCGCTGAATTTCGCCATTTCTTTACATGGGAGTTGACCGAGCCTGTGTTAAGTGTGGCAATCTAGTGCATTTGGCCTGCGCTAATTTCGGAATTTCTAAGAACATTTTTGAAAGACTTAAAAAGGTCAAGTGGACTATGTGTGCAAGTTATGTTCTCCATTGTCCACTAGTACCACCTCTTCGGCCGAGTTTGGCAATACAAGTGCGAATCATGGAACCAGTACTCTTCATGATGGTACAGGTATTGTACCCCTCACTCCCTCCTCCGTCGCTGTCACAGAAAATTCTGTTACTCTACCCTCTGGCCTTGCCGAACTCTTGCACAAAGTGGTATCTGGTGGCCAAAGGGACGCGCTTGCGCAGTCACGTGAGATTTTGGCAAGATTCAGCGAATTTGAAACACGCCAACTTCAATTTAATGACCAACTTAATTCCACCCTTGCGGAAATTAAGAATTAACTTTGAAATAACTCTAAGCGTATGGACTCGTTGGAATCCGACTCCAAAGTGCAAAATGATGAAATTGAACTTATAAAGAAGGAAGCTAAGGACTTGAAAGCCAAAGTGGTGACTCTTGAGCATGCGCTCAATTTCAACGAGCAAGCTGCTCTGCATACGACGCTGGAAATTCATGGTTTCTTCATGAAGTCTAACGAAGACCTCATGGCCTCCATGGAATCTTTCGCCAGGGCTCTAGATGTAAATATTCGCAAGGATGACGTCAAGCTGTATCGGGGGGGGGGGGGGGTCTGTCTCTATATTCATGACAGATTAAGGGAAGTATAAAAGTGGGAGTGGGTCCTCTTGCCAATTACCTACTGCTGAGTACCTTTTTATCAAGGTATCGTCGCTTCAGGATCTTAACGCTACCAACAATTTAACTCACTATTTGAAATCAGTAGTGCTATCTGTCGGGTTATCTATAGTTCCCATGATACTACCCACCACACTGATCATTCTAGTACATTGATTGACCTGATGATTGTTGACGATTTAGACAAGGTGATTTCTTCTACTCAAAACCTAATCTCATTTTCTCAAACCATGATCTTATCAGCATCCAATACCAGTTCTTCTCTAATCCCTCCTCTAGTGTAACTCCTCTCTCCATACGCAATCTTAAAAATATAAATGAAACTGAATTTCTTGAGCACCTCTCTACTTATGACTGGAATAGCATTTATACTGAAAAGGATATAAATAGAAAGGTGATTTGTCTAACTACATTTTTATCTTCGGCCTTTGACAAATTTGCGCTTCTCCATACCCTTAAAGCAAATAAGAAGTCCACTCCTTGGATCACTTCTTATATCAAAGATTTCATAAAAGAAAGAGAGAAAAAACGTAGATTGGCTAAAAGAACAAAAAGTAGTATTATTCAAGTCGAATTTCGTATATTGAGAAACTTAGTACAAACTAAAATCCGGGATTCATATAATCAGTATAATTACAATTCTATCAAAAACAGCAATAAAAATGAAAACCTCTGGCTTCTCTCAAGGCGGCTTGGACTTATTTCTTCTAAACACTTGGCTACTGATAATAATGTTTCCCCTGCAGATCTATTAACAGCTTTTACTACAAAATCTACACTTCTTGCTAACAACACTCCTTCCCCGTCCTCAGTTCCCTCTACTTTTGATGATACTAAAATAAATCTTTTCTGATATATCGCAAGAAACCCTAATTAAGAGACTCTCCGAGGTAAAATCAAATGCTCAAGTATCGGATGGTATTTCAAATAAAATGATTCGCCTTGCTTTACCATTCATTGGCCCTATTCACTTGCACATCTACAATGCATCTCTGCAGGTGGGAATATTTCCTGATGCATGGAGAGAGGCGATTATTCGCCCTGTTCCTAAAATACTTAACCCTAAGTCTCCCAAAGACTTCCGTCCTATATCCATACTATGTGCTTTGTCTAACTCTTTCGAACGCAATGTCCATCAGAAACTTACTGCACACATTGAAACAAACAATTTAATGGACACAATGCAATCTGAGTTCCGTGCCAGGCATAGTACACTTACACCTTCACTTAAAGTAACTTCTGACCTTAAACTTGCAATTGATAGAACGGAAATAACGGTCGTTGTCCTTTTTGACTTTTCTAAGACGTTTGACACAGTTAACCATAATCTACTGTTAACTAGGCTCCAATCTTTATCCTTCCGGGCCTATTGCCAATCTTAGGAGCTTGCTTCAAAAGGTACAGGCGGATATTGATCTAGTGGTGCAGTGGGCTTTGAGAAGTGGCCTCACTCTTAACCCTGCTAAAACTATGGCTATAATTATAGGACCTTCTTCTTCTCCATCACTTGAAACATTTGCAACCCTACCTCCTCTTTTGATCGATGGACGTGTGATCCCCTTTATGCAATCTGTGAAAAATTTAGGTTATATTCCTAATCACTGTCTTACTTGGAATGAACAAATAGCGGATATTTCAAGGAAAACCTTTAGAGTCCTCCAACAGCTTAACAGGAATAAAGAATCACTTCTCACCTCAACGCGTATTCTCCTAGTTAAAAGCCTGATCCTTCCTTTTTTTGACTACGGCTGTATGGTATATGACGATATTACTGACGACCTTAATGCCAAGGTTGGCGTGCGCTTAATTCATCTATAATATTCCCAAAAGTAAATATATTACTCAGTATAGAGAATGAGCTGGACTTCTTAATGTCGCCAAAAGAAGACAATTTTTTATGGGTAATTTGCTTTATAACCTATTCAGTAATAAAGCCCCGCACTATCTTCTTAACCTGTTCCATTTTATTGACAAGGTCAACCAACACATTCCAAACTCCGTGAAAGCAAAACAGTACGAAAAATTCAGTCACACCGTACGTGTAAAATGCAAAGGTCTTTTGTTATTCGTGGTGCTCGCGTTTGGATCAAGCTACCTATAAACATTAGAATTGCACCCTCACAATTTCACTTTAGAAGAGTCCTTTTTGGTTACTTATTTAACACATCTAATCCTACCCTCGACATCAAACATTGGTAACACTTAAATTCTCAATTAAAAATATCTATGAGTGTGTGTACCTAAGAATGCGTATTTACTTTTAAGTATGTATATTGTCATATATATATTTATAGTATCCTTCTGTTGATAACCTGCACCTAGTAATGCGTATTATAGTTTATTTCTTTACTCTTGTTCAATACCTATTTTTGATTTCTATCGTCAAATTGATCGCCGTCGGATTTTAATTATAATATGTATCACCTGTTCCTTATAGGGCTATTTAGCCCTAGGAACTTTTCTTACTTAAATACAAATAGAAATACAAATTTTCTTAATTCCATGCACACTTCCTTCTTCTTCTTTTTACATTCATCATCCCATTCACTTCTATCCCCTCCTTCACTAACTTCTTTTTTGCTTGTGCACTTTAATACTCTTTTTATTTCTCCTATCATTATTTCCATCTTCTCGTTTAAATTTACTTCCCTCATTTTGATATTGTTGTTACTCCTTTCTCCCTCTAATGTCACTATTATGGGAACGTGATCCGAATCTATATAATTTCCTACCTCTAGTTTCTTGACCTTATCTCTTACCTCATCGTCCACTACCAGATAATCATTTACCGTTCCTCCGTTTCCTCCTAAACGTGTATATTCCTCTTCCTCATTCCCCTCTGTACTTCTGTTTAGGATATACCGTCCCATCTCCTCTAGGCTCTTTAACAATTTCTTTCACTCCTCATTCAGTATCTTGTCTTTGAATTTTCTTCCTCGCTCTCCACCCCATTCCCTTCCTTCTCTATGTTCTGTTCTCGCATTAAAATTTCCTCCTATTATAAGCCTAATCTCTTGTTTATTTTCTTTCATCAGTTCTCTCATTTCCTCTTAAAAATCCTGCAAATCAACATTCACATTCACTCTCTCCTCCCGTATTCACCTCTTCTATTATAAATCCTCCGTTTTGTTCTTTAATCTCTTTGTTATCCTTCTCTGTTATACATTCGTTCCTGACTCCGATTAGCATTTTCCCATAGCTCTGCCTTTTTTATTCTTTCTCTTTGCATTTTCAACCTGCCATTTGTAACCTCTTGGTAATCTCTCTTTTCATCTAGCCACGTCTCAGTCATTACTACTACATCCCATTGTGTAAAATTTCTCATAAACTCGCTATCCTTTCATTCCGAGCCTGCTATATTATAGTAGCATATCTTCCAATCTTCTGTACTTTCGTTTCTCGTCTCTTTTTGTTTCTTACTATCTCTTATTTCTATACCTCTCCTTCCTTTCTCTCCTAGTTTCCCGACACCTCATTTTTCACTAACTCTTCCCTGTCCTCGTCCCAATCCCACCATACACCTTCTATCTATATTCTCCCATACTTAACCAATGTTCTTCTTCCCTCTTTTATTTCGTCTTCCGCTCTTTTCTTTAACTTGTACTGCATATTCCTTCCTACACATATAAAATCATCTGCTATTCTGTCCGAGATTCCATATAACACCCACTTCTTTATCATCAATTCCCTCTTATGTTCCCAATTCTTTAGTTTCACCAGTACCATTCTCTCCCCTCATTCCTCTTCTCCTCTAATCTTAAACTGTGTCTCACTATGTCTCTTTTTCTGTCTTCTCTCTCTCTCTCTTTTCTATTCTTGGTTCTATTTTTCTTAGCCTTTCCTTCTCCTTATTCCCACTCTCCCCACCACCAAACACCCGGTTTGAGCTTTCTTTTTTCTTATCCTACCTTCCAACTCCTCTACCTTTTTATTAGTCTCTTCTTGCTTTTCTAGTCTTTGTTCCAACGTCTATATCCTTTTCTCTAGCCTTTCCCTGACTTCTTCCTATTTCCTCATTTCTTTCTTTATTTTCTCTCCTCTTTTATCCGGCATTTCTTCATATATCCCCATTATTTCTATAATCATTTCTTGCGTTTCTCCCAATCTTTTCTCTTCCTTCTAATATTGAGCCTCAGCTTTGTTTCCTTCTGTCCCCTTATTTTTCTCATCCTTCTCTACAAAACTATGTTTTTCCGGCGTCGATCTGGAAATTTTTGGATTTTTGAAGCTTCACCCTAGTAGATGAGCAGGCTGCGTTCTAATTATAAATTCCTACCCTACCGACATCGAGAAGCTTCTAACCTGTAGTGGTTCGTGTCCGTGCTAAGCTTCTAGAACATTCTCGATGGGTCCTTGATGACGTCACATAGTAATACTGCGCAATTGTGCCATCCAAAGGCATGTATCAACAGGTTCAATGTTATTCTTATCTCAAGAATTTTTCGCATAAATACTTTCAAGGTTATATTTTGTCCTGGCAATGCCTACTGCGTCATATAGTTATGGGAAAAACAAGAAGGATGATTTATTGCTTCCTTATAGATACCATATTTAATTTAAAATTCCTCTCCTTATTTATTTAAAACGCAAAAAAGTTGCACGTGTACAGATGAAATTTGATACTGAGGACTATGCATGACATACTGTTTTGGCAATATAAATTTGATTTATTGCTTCCTTATAGATAACATTCTTCCAGAACATTCTTGACGAAGGCATCAAATTAAACTGCGAAATTTTTTGGTCAAACAAAGTTCAAGGTTATTTTTCATGACGCATTACATTTTGCGTTGCAAAAAAACATTATATCCCAAAAGTGTCGATTATAATGTAGAATCTTCCAGAACTTTTATTACATCATCTAATGCAATATCTGACAATATCATATGCAAAACTTTCCAGAAATTTTGAAGAGAGGGTAAGCGTCTATAAAAGGAGCTATGTGCTGAGTTTCTAGAATATTCCTAATGACGTCATCAAATTAAACTACGCAATTTGTTGGTAAACAAGTTCAAGCTTATTTTTCATGACGCATTACATTTTGCATTGCAAAAAAAATATATCGCAAAGGTGTCGATTGTAACGTAGAATCT
>CAKNWT010331621.1:0-11638 GCA_932066315.1 Andricus coriarius
CTCCAGACACGCTCAGCATCAAAATCTTATAATATACCGCCATTGTAAACAAAAATTTTGCTTACTAATGACTTTCATTTGTTTTCGAAGCATTTGGCACTAACGAAAACGGTTAGAATACGTTGGTAAAAAAATTTTCGCGATCATAAGCAACGGCGGCCGATAAAACAGAAAAAAGCCTTTTCGCGCGAAAATTGAAAATTCCTCTTTTTTCACTAGAAATCTAGATTTTCCCGGTAATTTCCCGGGTTTTTGCCGCTTCGAGCGAATTCCCGTTTTTTTCGGTTTCGGTAGAATAGACACCCTGAGAGTTTTAATAATTGCTGCTAACATGACCTAGCAATTGATTCAATTTTTGAAGTCATTTGGTGATGAGTATACAGCACTATACTTCAATTTAAGAAACATAATTGTCCCTGCATTAAGTGAGATTTTGAAGCTGACGATTGAAATTAGTTGGATTTTAATTACAGGTCACGATTATACTTGTGTACTAACAGAAGGCGACGCAACGTGAATGGAGTGTCCATTCTCATTCGAGGTCTGTTGCAGTCTAAAAGCTGCGTCAAATATGAGAAAATTATAAACATTGTACCAATTCTTCTGGTGCTTATTGCATAATCGATTTATTGACATAATAAATTTTCAAATTATACTTTTCAAATAAGAATCCATCTTTGAAATCTGTCTGAAAGCTTTGTAAAATAATTTAAGTACTTGTAAAGTCTTTTAAATTTATCCGAAATCTGTTGAAATCTTTGGGAAAGCATTTAAATTTGTGTGCAATCTTTAAAATCTTTATGAAATCATTGGAAACCTTTGCCTAATATTTTTGAAATGTTTGGTATTATTTGTGAAATTATTGAAATCTTTCTGAAATCTTTGGAAAATCATTAGGGTCTTTGTGAAATCTTTTAAATTTATCAGAAATCTTTGCTAAATATTTGAAATATTTGAAATCTTTGGGGAATTATTTATGCCTTTGTGAAATCAATGAAATCTATCGGCAATATTAAAAATCTTTGTGAAATCTTTAGGAAATCACTGCCATCTTTATTCAATCTTTGAAATCTATCTGAAACCTTCGTGAAATAATTCAAGTATTTGTGAAATCTTTAAAATCTATCCGAAATCTGTGAAATCTTTGGGAAATCATTAAAATCTTTATAAAATCTTTTTTATCAATCTGAAATCCTTGCCAAACCTTTGAAATCATTGTGAAATCTTCAGGAAATCATTGCATTCTATCTGAAAGCTTTGTGAAATACTTGAAGTATTTGCGAAGTCTTTTAAATCTATCCGAAATATTTGCGAAATATTTAATGCTTTGTAAAATTTTTGAAATCTTTGGGAGCTTTTTGAAATCTTTGGAAAACATGGTCAAATCTTTGGAAATCTCTGCAAAATATTTGAAATATTTGGCAATATTTGTGAAATTATTGAAATATTTGTGCAATCATCTAGAAATCATTGAAATATTTGTAAAATATATGTAAAACCTAGCCGAAAGCTTGACCAAATCTTTGAAATCTTTGTGAAATCATTGAAGTCTTTGTAAAATCTTTTAAATCTATCCGAGGTCTTTGAAAAACCTATGAAATCTTAGGGAAATCATTTAAATCTTTGTGCAATCTTTGTGAAATATTTGGCAATATTAATTTTATACCTGTATTTATTATTTGTTATTTACTATTTATTGTTTATTTATTTCTTGTTATTTATGTTAAATTTTCGCATAGTATAATATTATTATACCATATACAAATTGCACCATTGAATATTATAAGTCCATGAATCTGCCCTCCGCTAAAAAAAGGCTCCGCCGCTTCTGAGCTTACTTATATGAAAATATCATGATAAAGAACAAGATCTATTTGAAGTATATAAAAAAATTATATTTGCCAAAAGAATTATGGATCACAGCTAACGAAACGAACAAAGCACCCAAAACGTTCATTTTCTCTAAATGTAGAAAACAAACTGACTTGTAAAGAATCTCGCGAAGTCAGAAACTAATGGTTATTCTGATGTTCTATTAATAAATGAAACCTAATTTTCTCAAATATTTATATTTTACAAGTCAGATGTTTTTTCCTCTATAGGCGCCAACATTGTGTGACTTTTCATATTGTTATTTACACTGATAAGAATATCACTTGTTTTTGAGAATTTTTAATTATTTAGAAACACGCTAAAAGAAGTAATGTCATGATATACCAAAAATTGTATCTAGATTCTTGATTTTTAAAGTAAACAACACCTTAGAAGTTGTCCCGGTAAGTTAACCAAAACCCTGATTGAATATGCCTGTACTGTTTTTGCTGGTCAACCAGGAAAAAATTGAAGGTATATTTTACCACAATGAGTGAGAGGAAAATCACTAAAGTACAGTGAACCCCGGAGATATGATTGATTTTGGGGTTGACCTTGAACTTAAGTCACCGGAGTTATGATTACCCGGAACGTAAACAGTCAGGGGTGTGTGACCCGTTTCCGGTGGATTTTACTGCGTGGTAAATAATATTTTGAAAATCGTTTTTCTAATACGGAGACAAAGGTAAACTAAATATTTAACGGAAATTAAGGAAGTTTGCTGTTCACGTTAAAATAAATGTGTTTCCCGCTGGCCGGTGAGCATCTCGTTTATAAGTAGAGCTTCCTCTTGAATAATTGGTCCAGATACTCTGCCACACGCAGTGTGACAACCCATCAGGTTTTCGAACAAAATGTATTTAAGATGTCATGACTAGAATTTTTTAAGAAAAGGATATTTTTCTTTTATTTGTATTAATTCAATAAATGAATTATGGCTTTACGCAGAGTAATTCCAAGAGTTTTCGCCAGGCCCGTATTTATTACGGGGAGAATTACAAAAGTCCCCCACATTTTAACCGGCCCTAGGGCCCCCACAACTCTAAATGCGGCCTTGGTTTTCGAAATTGGTTCACAAAAGAAAATGGTCTCATAATCATGTATGAAGGATTCTGTAAGAGGCATGCCAAAGTCTGTAGATGGTACAACTTTACGTCCATGATTATCAAGTAAAGGCCAAGTCCGATCATTTATGACTACTCCATAAATTTTTCCTTTACGTACTCCTACAGAATATTCTTCTGGTTCTAGCCGATGCCGCCCACTTTCATCTACGTATAAATCGATATCAGGATGCACAACTTCATCATCAGCAGGTATACGAAAAATCGCCCGAGGAGGTAAAGGACTACGACGCAGAGAAGGAGGTGAAGGAGGACGTGGCGGATGAGGCACAACAACCACAGGCACCTCAGAAAGTTAATTCTGTAAGCAGAAATATTGATAATACTTTATTGAGCCTATTCAATTTGATTGAGTTAAAATTTAAAATAATGTTTATGATTGCAATTGTTTTCTATTCCTGATGAGGTATGTGATTGTGTGGAATTTGTCCCTGACGATGTTGTTTCACGCGGACATATCTTTTAGTTTCTGTCGGCCGAATCATCTCGACCACTTGTGTGTAGTGGTAGTTGTGCCCGTGTGGTGGCTTGCTCGGTCGCGTGGGCGGTGTCGGGCTTTCTGGTTTCAGTTCAGTTTTGACTTTCGAGCCGGGCACTCGTGGTCTTTTCTGAGACCAACTTCAATGCGCTACATTCTTTAAAGTGACATTAATTATTGATTCGAGTTCCGACCCTTATCTCCCGGTCTGGCTTTGATTCTCACTGGGAGAGAGAACGAAAAAACCAAACTAAGATACAAGATACAACCTCTAGTTGCATTGGAATCGATCGTGCCGAGAACGCTCATGGTCAGAGCTTCTGGAGCCTACATCTGGGTAAGTTTGCAAAACTATCTAAATATTTTTTTGTATATAAAAAGTGAAGTGTGCAGAATGACTCGCGGGTTGGGACTCAGGTCATGCTTAAACTGTATTACGACTCGGATTTCTCTTCGACTTTTTGCCAAATACCCTCGAATCCTCCTGTTTATACATTCTTATAGTTTTGTTGTATTCAAACTGGGTCGTCTTATAGATGTCTCGTTCTGAAGGCAATTCAGTTATGTTTACCATGTTTTACAATGACCTTGTATTTTTGCGGTCTTTCTCCAGGTGGGTGTTCTACAATTATGCTCCTTTCTAGACTCAATTGTGCTTGTAGGACAATTTTTCTCATATGATGTAGTCAGAGTCCTTCGCAGAAACTCCGCGGCGTTCTTTAACTCATCTATGGTACCATAGTTTGTGGGGAATTCCACAAGCCTACCTTTAAGTTCCTCTTGACATGAGGCCCAAAGTGTATTTCGGCGTTTCCTGATCTTTGAAACCACCGGGTTTTCTAGGGCTAACCGGAACAAGATATATTTGCGGTCCGAGAGAGGCTCCTTATCGGAGACTCCTTAGCCTTGCTCCTCAGTTCATCCGAGCATGGACTCAAATCGAGAACCTCACTCCTGGCTCTAATATGGAATGTGAGAGTATAACCCCTATTCAGACGTGAGAGTTTGCATCACGCCTAACAGCAGATGAATCCTGTTCTCCTAGCAGTGCCGAATTCGCGCGGCACCTTATAAATGGAGCCACGCCCTGACAAGCCACTAATCCCTTCCCTGTATAACCAGGGTTCTTGGATTAGGGCAATTTCTGTCTGCAACACAGACATACACCTGGTTAGAAGCCCCGAGGCGCCTTTGCTGTGGCGCAGACTTATCTCCATAATCGATATTTCCGTCTCAGCCATTTATAGACTAATTCGGGACGTCTCCTATAGTCCAACTTCCTCCTGCCCGTAGACCAAACAGAAGGAGTCGCCCCAGATGATGATGTTATATCTAAGGCCCCTTGTACGGAGCCTTAGTCGGTTTTCGAGAGCCGCGCTGTGCGAGCTCTTGATTTCTGCGCACTGCCAAGGTGGTCGGCCCCTGATAAGCCATCCATCCTCGGCGGTGGGTCACAGAATGGCTCCAGATCAGAGTCCGCATTATTTTTGCTTTATTCACTCTGTCGCAAATTTTTGGGTCACGACTAGCTAGGGAATAAAGAACACCCCCTACAGAGTCCCGCTTACAGAGGGAGGGTCTATATACTATGGGATTCGACGTGGTGTCCCAAAGTCTCGGTTAAGAAACCTCCTTTGTGACCCCGACGTGTTCGAATAGGCTAAAGCGGACATGCCGAGGTGTTGCTGGATTTATTAACCCTAATGCCATTCAGCCCTTGACATGGCGCGCACATCATGGCTTGGGAGCATGAGAACTCGCGCCGTCCATATTGCAGGTGGCTTGGCTATCACCCCCTCGAAGGACCGCTCCTTAGTTTAGATCTTGCAGAATAGAGTCCAATAGTTCTCCAGAGCAGACACACCTTGCGACGCAGTCACCATCTCCAGTTCTCTCAATGTTTCACATGCCTAAGATTTTATCATGTCACTGCCATTTTTCACGCTACTCTACGATGTGTACATTTTGGTGGCATGCATTAAAGCTCTAGTTGCAAGAAACTTCGTGTAAGGCTGGCTACTTGCACTAATTGTGCTAGAGACCACCCGACTAACTACAAAGGATGCCCCGCGTTTAAAAAATCCTCGTTAAGGCCAGCTAAAATCCATAATTCCAAACATGCGAATAATTTTTAGGACACAACGCCAGCATACCACCTGCACCCCTGATTCTGGTAAACCACAGCCCCCTTGATTCTGCTAAACCCCAGCCCCCTAAAGAACTCGCAGCCGCGTTTAAACGCCGCACGTACAGAATAAGGGACTATATAGAACTAAAGTAACCTCAAAAGGCGCTACTAATACCTAATGTGAACAGAAAGGTAAACAGCAAACTGATATTCAAGTTCTCAATCCTATCTCCACCACTCAGTGCATTGTAAACAAAACTTTCTTCCATGATATTAACCAGTTGGGCGCAATAACGGTGTTCTTGCATTTTAAGACGTCAGTTGTTCTTTAATTGCTTTTTATAAAGTTATATACAAAACAAATGAAAAATAAGCCAAATGCTCAATTGCTTCTGTTTGGAATCAACCTTCTCAATGCATTATAGTTAACCTAGTTATCCTAAAAAGAAAGCCACGACTTTAAAAACTGAAATAATGGGAAGGGGGACATAAGAAAGAATGATGCTATCGAGACGTTTTTTAATGATACGAAATTCATAACGTGAATTGCAATATGTTCACCTTTCCTGCAAATAGTTTTTTCTTATGTCGTTACCAAGAAGAAGATGCGATTGAATCTTCAGAGTTAGATGCTAGGTAGTTTTTATACCTTTTCGGCCATTCCGAACTCATGATAAATGAAAAAATAGTTCTCCTATATATTTAAAAAAAGACTACATTACACCAGCTTATTTGGTATATTAATTTTCCTGGAAAATATTTGCAAAAGAGTACTCAAAGAGTTCAGATTCACGGACCCGACTTATTGACTGATTCATGTATACCTTAATTTTCACAACTGTGTTTAATCAATATTAGATCGGCGTCCCACACAAATTGACTGACTGGCCTATAGGTAGGAATCTGTCAACGGAAAAGTCTCAGACGTAAACAAACTGAAGTGATTCCTAAGTTTGTAAAACAAAGGAAAGTGTAATCTTCTCCTGTTTCGCGAGTTTGTCGAAGCATAAAAGTGTGATCTATCAAACAATAAGAAAGATGTCTATTTCCCATGCATACACCTATTTTAAGAATGAAAAGCAGAATATTGTGCCTTTTCTGCAATTCGCAATTTTTCATATTGACAAGCCTCGTGTCTTACCTATTAATTACATTAAGTTAATTATTTCACATACATTAGTATTTTAATTTTTCAACAGTTGAAACAACTGTTTTATGATCGAAGTGGACGTAGTTTTACCATTTTTTTACATTTGCAGTGAAAATGGAAGCCTGTACACACGTCAAAGGAAATAAGGTTGTCGACAAAGTCGTTAAGTCCTATTGCAACAAGATTATTTCGGACTCGAGGAACAGACTTAATAGTAAACGGTAAGTTAAAAAATTATAGGCTATTTTTCTTAGTACGGCTGTAGGATTATAATTGTATTTGCTGATTAAGAGTACAAGAGAATAGTATTTTCACCTTCCTTTGCAGTAATATTGTAACACCATTTATGCGATGTTGCGACATAATGCTGGAATGTTGGAAGGGTAGGTGATGATCCCAATTTTCGAAAGAACCATAATATCAAATAGATCAAATAAATCATATTAGTGACTAGTAAAAAGGCAGGCAGTTTGTAATTATGGGGAAAGCGGTACTGATCTATGGTACATATTTATACTTTTAATTCGCTAATAAATTACTATCTTGTTATTTTAACATGAGTTTTGTGTTTCTTGCGCCTTTCTTTACATAAAAAGCAGACTGGATTGAAAAAAATCAACTTACAGTAATCAGATGTGGGAATCGGTTCGAGTAGTGAAAATATTTTTTTTGATTATTGTTTAGGAACTCTGAGAAGAACTGGGAGCTTCCTGGAAATATGGAGGACCAGCGGAAAAAATGACGACTCGAGTAAATCCGAAAGATTGCACGGTGATCCAGTTGAAGAAAGTATAAAATTCTCTAGGGTGCATTACAAAGGAGAATAAGGCAGAACTTACCGAACAACTATTCGAGAGGGATCCAGGACGAGTTTGAATGCGCGACTTCGAGGAGAAACAGGCGGAAGATTCCACTAATGACAACGAAATGAGTAAAAGTGGTGAGCAGGATGAAATTGAATTAATAAGGAAGCAAAATGAAGAGTTAATAGGAGAACTTCAGCCGCTAAAAATAAAATTGAGGAGCTGAGCAGTCAAGAAGTAAGAAAGACTCAGGATAAAGAACGTCAACGAGTCGTAGCTGGAAAGCATAAACAAGAAATAGATAACATAGATTCATCATCATCACGAACCGAGAATTAGAATAACCCCTCTTCATTGGAGAGACAGTCCCAATATTGGAAGCAAATCGTGTGCAGACATCACAAATACCCAATGACGGGAACGAGATGGCATCACAGGAGAGTGATAGCGTACGCTCTAGACAGAGACAGTAGGGAGTATCTCGAGTAAACCTATCATTGATTGGAAAACTTTTAAGCACGTTCTATGAGCTTGAGGACTAAAATAAAAGGTCCTATCATGGTTCCACTCAAAACCGGAATACATTGAGATGACAGGCGACGAGTTGCTCGCGGGGATCAAAACATGTTTTTTTGAGGCCCGAATGAAGTTCTCTTACAGAAGAAAGATGAATTCTCAAAGAGGGGACTCTATCAGCGAATACATTCACAATAAGACCATCCTTGCCAATAATATTTCCAATGATGCGTAGGAGAGGGTGGAATACTTCATAGATCGGATGCTAGATGTTCTGTTATGAGATCAAGTCCGTTCCATTCCGTTGAGACGTTCTTGTCAGCATTTAAGAAGGTGTCCCTGCAAAATCGAAGCAACTTATGTGATAATAGTTGAAAATCCGCGAAGGTAGGGGATAAGTGAAAAAGTTCAAATACAAGAGAAAGGGGAAGTGATGATGAGGGAAGAGTGATGGAACGGAAAATAGTCAAGTGCTACAACTGTGGCAAGCTGGTTCACATAGCCACAAAATGTTATCAACAACCTAAAAGAAGGGGTGCTTATTATGAATGTAGCGCAGAGGATCACATGATGAAGCAGTGCCTTAAAAGAAAGAGATCACATCAGACTGTGGAGAACATTGAACCAGCGACGGATGAGGAAGGTTTCTATCGAATTGTTGACATCGAGAAGGAAGGTCATGGTGAATTGTATAATCTAACTTTTCGAGTAATTCTAGATAGCGGTAGCGCAGTAAGTTCTATAAAAAGAAAATATGCAGGGTCCCACTGGGAGCAACTGCCACCTACGAAAATGACACCGGCTTCCAGTAGAACTCTTGCTCGCCGTAAGCCTGCACCGTCGACAAGCCGCCAATTTAATTGACGAGACAAATGACACAAGTGATAGAGATGGTAATGATAAATTCTTGTAGTTCAGCTCAGTCCGTATGGAATTAACCAGCAGTCCAGAATTTCTCCGGCGACCTAAACCCATATTTCATCGCAAAAGTCAACTTCCATCCAGAATTCCTCGTCCTGTTGCTGCACCAATTACCACGTCACAGGTCACAGACAGTCCGAGTTTGAGGAAAGACGACACACCGGACGAACATGGTCAGTTTGAAAACTTTGGTTTCTCAGTCCCACCGGTATTTAATACTCCTCCTGCTCAATCTCCAGAAATATACTGTAAAAAATGTCGGGAGTTTTCTTCACTTTCTAGAAGGGAATAATCCGCATTTTCATTGGGAAAAATCATTTTCCCCAAGATTTGGAGAACTTTTCCTGAAAGTCTTTTAATTCACTAAAAAATTGGGGAAAATTCCCTAAAAATTAGGAAATTAGATGATACCTACAATTTTTGGGAAAATTTCTCTAAACATATGGTAATTTATACAAAAGTTTGGGAATATTCCCTCAATTGTTTTGCAGTGCTTTGCTTTTGATAAGTGTTAATATTTAAAACTTGCTGCTATGAGCTAATAGTTCACGACAAAGTCCGCCAGAGCGCGACGTCCCTCCTCTCGCGCAACAGAAATGACGCGTTGAGTGTTTAAGAGAGCAGTCGACACGAAGAAAAGCATACTTACTCTGTGCAGAGGCTACCGTGATCATCAAGGCTATTGCTTTAGGACGAGGCTCTATCATCAGCTACGGTCGAGCTGACCCTTCCTTTTTTTAATAATATTCCACAAATTTTTGGGGTTTTAAGCTTTTACACAATATGATAGGGAATATTCCCCATTAAATCTTGGGGAACGTTCACCACTTTTTGATTAATATTCAAAAGAAATTTTAGGAAGATTTCCCTGAATAATGTGTATCAATGTTCACAAAGTTTTAGGCAATATTTCAAGAATTTTGGAGATTTGTTTTTACATAATGTTCAGGAAAATTTCCCAAATTTTAAGTGTTATTACACAATAACATAAGGAATTTCCCCTATCAAATCTTGGGGAAAATTAACCAATTTTTGGTAATATTCCACAAGAATGTTTGGGAAATTTTTCTTGCTAAGCTTTTGGGAAAATCCCCCGAAGTCTGTGGAAATTAGCGTCAACACAACTTTGAGGAAAATTCCCCAAGAAAATTTGTATAGTGTAACTATGGAGCGTTCTGCTCATTATAGGCTTCCTTCTAGATCACACCGTTCACCATCATTCCCTCCACGACAATCACGATCACGCACTCCACGAAATTAAAGATGAAGACACTCACGATCAAGACAATCACAATCAAGAAACACTCCATGGCGCTCACGGCAATGCACTCCACAAAATTCTATCACCACGACACTTAAGATCACGTCATTCACAGTTTACTAATTTGTCACATTTATTCAGTTTTTTTCTTACAAGTTTGTCCTTAATCACTATATTGGCCGAACCTTTTCACCTAGGCTAAACAACTAAGAAAGAATAACTAATAAGAATAACGGCTCGACTATGTCACGAAATCAAATAACTAAAAAGTATCTTCATTTCATGTTTATTTATAGTTTCGTGTTCTATTTTTGATGGATGTCTTCAATTGTGTAAATTGCCATGCCCGACAACTATCCTAACAAATTGATTAAACTCTTTCCAGGTGCTGGAGGTATTTCTAAACTGGTTATCATCAAAGGCAGCCTCAAGATGTTTGTTATCTTTAATGTGACCAGATGACGCTGTTTACATAGTCAAGGTTATATTTCGACGTGAAGACACTAGAGGAAGATCTTCGTAATCTTTAAAGTAGAAAGTGAACTGAAATGTTAGTTCTTAGCCTGTGCTGAAATATATTTATTCTTAAATCAATTTTAAAATTTTTGTTACAGAAGAAATTTTTAAAAAATAATTCAAATTAGTTTTTAGTTAGCAGTTTAAAAATAGTAAAACACGAAGTGACAAATCAAAATTTACTGAAACAAAATTAAATCATTATTGGTTCATATTGAGTGAAAATAGTAATCAAAGCAATTCAATTGTTTTTCCGTTTTTACATTGATCAAGAAAGCAAACATGACTGAAGCTCAAAATTAGCTTGGAAGGGAATGAACTGAGACAAAATTGAATATTTAGTTCCTCTTTTTACCGCTCGTCCAACATCCTTGACAATATTTTCCTGTTTATATTGTTACTAATCCTGATAAAAAGAAGCTCAGCAAAAGCAGTTTCCAAGCGATAATAATTTTCTACTAATTTAATATAATAGTTAATCAGTAAATATTCAGTAATACATCAAGTTTTTAACATTCCGAATCACAGTGTGCAATCAACATACATACCTTTATGTAGTCAGCACCACGGATTTTCACTTACCATTTCGATTCTAATGGAAAAATCTTGAAAATATATATTCATACTGGTATAAAACACTAATAAAAAGCTTTTCTTCTGAAGAAAACATTAATCAAACATTTTTCTCTGTCGGAAACACCAAAATTTATTTTGGTTATTTTTTTATGATAAAAACAACAGTGAAAAATATTACTCTGTTAAAAACGCAAACACGGATGTGCAAAACACCATTCAAATTTTTTCTCACAGAGAAAACAACATTTTTAGTTCTCTTAAAATAAATAAAATAATTGTCAAGCTATTAGGCA
>CAKNWT010331622.1:0-15829 GCA_932066315.1 Andricus coriarius
CATATACCTAATTTTTTAACCAACCAAGATCAATTTTCAAACAAGGAGTATAACTTTCGACCAAAAGATAAATTTTCAATAAAATTGTTGAATTTTCAAATAAAACAAAAATGTATAGCCAAAACTCAAATATCTACATTTTCAGATAAAAAAAATATAATAGTTTTTAAGCAAGAAAAGTGAATTTCCAACAAGACAATCAATTTACGACAATTATGGATAAGTTTGATTTAATTTAAATGTTCAAGGGATTTCAAATTATTTCTTCTAATTTTAATGGTTTTTCTGATTTATAACGGAAAGTTTCCAACGGGTTTCAAGAGATTTTAAAAGATTTCAAGAAATTTCTAAAATTTCAAGCGTTTCAAAAGAAGTTTGTAGGATTTCCAAAAATTTCAAGAAATGTTGAGAGATATTTAAGAAATAAATTCAATTAAATGAAATTTCAAGCGATTCTTTAACATTTCAATTTTTTTAAGGGATTTTAAAGAATTTCACGAAATTTAAAACATTTTACTGAATCTCCAAGTATTTCAAGGGATAGCATTTTTTCTTTATTGACTAAAAAATCTTTCGGTGTTGAAAAAACCACACAAGGACGAAAAATCTGACAAAAGTTGTTTAACCAAAAAAGATCGATAGATTCGTTTTAAACATTTGCCATAAAAATACATCAAAAATTAAAATAAATTAACTTTCTGGAAAAATGAAACAAGCTACAATAATATTTTATACAACAAAATTTTTCGCCTTAATTATATTAAAAACTTTTCTAAGAACCACTTTACGCTGGATACGTATTTTTGGTTCAAATCGTAAAAAATGAAACTGAAAATAAACGAATTAATGTTATGGAAAAGCGATACAAGTTGCAATAAAATACAAAGTAACAAAATTGCTTTTTTGCCCGATCCCCCTGGAAAACGCGCCATTGCATGCACGTGATTCAGGCTTGTTTTCAAGGAGGGGTGTGACTGCTGCCCTCGCTTCGCTCGGGAAGCAAGTTCCTGTTTGCCAAAATAGTCTTCTTTACATCCTCGATACACAACAGACTATTTTTTATAGGATTTACATTACCCATTAAATCGGAGAAATGAAATATAATTAAATTCTTTAAAATTTGATGATATCCTTTAAACATTGATAATTACTTTGAAATCTCTTGAAATCTTGGCACTATAAGTAATCCTTTCAAATTTTTGAGATTTCACTAAACCTGTTGAAAAATTTTGAAATCCCATTTAAAAGTTATGTCACACTGATAGAGAAGGGGGCGGGGGAGGTGTAAAAAGTTTTTTTTAGAAACTTAACGCTTTAATTCTAATCTTGCCTGGAAAAGGATCGTTTTTATCGTCAAGATGATACTAATTCACGACGTTATTTGTTAATCTTATGAATTATGAATTTGTTTATCTTATGAATCGATAATAATATCATAATAATATTTTATATTATAATTTTTTCATAGCAAATAATAATATTTTTGGTCCTTTTTCACGTTTTGCACTTGCCAAACATGAGAACCAGACAGAAGCAAAGAGAAAAGACGACAATACGAATCATTACAAGGAGAGTACTCATAAAGACAGCGATTGACGCTTGTACTTATTTACTACTGCACATAACGATTCGCTGGCCGTGCGAGTTTATTTCCCTATCTGCCGTCATTCTTCCTATGCAAACAAACAATCTACTCTGACAGCTCAACTGGCTCAACTGGGTTGGTGTTCGACCATTTGATGAGCCCAAAGGATTACGTGAGGACAGGGATGCCATAGGTGTGATTGCTCTGACCTTGTTTGCCGCGTTAAGGGAACTCTTCAGAACCAATGTTAGCCTTTTAGTGACATTATCTCGAAATTATTCTCTAGTTCTGCGGTCTCTAATTCTGCTTTGGTCACTTGCTACAATTGTCGGTTTGAACTGGCGTATAGCTTCAGGTCATCCATGTATAGAAGATAAGTCACTTGATGACCATCCTCGTTATCATGTATTCGGAACCCATGAGACATGCTGTTAAATGTTTTGGTCAGCATGTTCAACGTTAAACAGAACCATAATGCACTCAAGAAGTCTCCTTGGAATATACCTGTCGTAATGCGTATTGATCTAGTTATCCTTGATTGTACATGATCAAAATATTTGATTCTTGTACCCCAAAGCATCATCTCACGACTTGGGCAGTCAATGATGCGTGGGCAAATTTTGTATATTTTTAAGACTTCAAGCAAATAGTCATGTGGTATGGAAGGAAACGCTTGTTTGTAGTCAACGTATGCCATGTGCAAGTTTCTTTGATGTTTACGAGCTTGCGTCATGGCAACAGCGTCTATGGTGACGGCATCTTTACTGCCTCGCGAGTTTTTACAACATCCTGTTTGTTCTTCTGCAAGGATAAAATTCTCGTCGCAGTGGGAATGTTCCTTTTCTGCTATGATAGCTGTAAGACGTTTATATATTTTTAGAAGACAGGCTATCGGTCGAAAATCAGATGGATTTTAAGCGTCTGTTTTTTTAGGCAACATATACGTAGTACCATGGAGCATAAAGCCTGGCATCAGCTCTGGTTGTTCGATAATCTTCTGAAAACACCGTGTCAACGCAGGATGCACACTAGTCAGGCACTTGTACCAGAAGTTGTGCAGCATGTCCGGACCTGGAGTTTTCCACTTACTTGTTCTTTTCAAAACCGTTAAACCCGACTGATAGTTAGCCATGTCTTCCAGTTGAGACACTTAGATGTCTTGCTGGTTTTTTTGCTTTACACTTAGTCCACGATAGAACCTTCTTTCATCTATCCGAAAGGTTCGATTTTGTTGCCTTCTTGCGCAACTGTTCTTGTAACTAGACAGTCTAGCAGTAAGAACATCAAATATTTGCCATTGGACGTCTACAATGCCATCCAATCTTGCTGGTGTTAATGTCTCGATGTACCGAGGGTGGATGATTTTAGTAACATGGTGTATATGCTTTCTGGTTCTATTTTCTTTTTTATATTGAGTCTGTCGACCCAATTTGCACCTTACTTTGCTGACATCCATATCCAACCTGATCTTTCATGGTGGATCTCGCTCCCTTCCTGGAGCAAAGACGGCATTTGGAGGCCCAGTTCTACGGTCCAGCGGTCACATCTGTGCAGTATACAAGAGTTTGCACCTCTAAAGCAGTTTGTGTTAAATTCAAATGCATAGGTCAGACTTTGTTGTTCAAGTGCGCTATTAGTGTACGCAAATCATTTCTGATGTTCATCTTGGGCAAATAAAGCCTTTGTGTTGGTTCTACATGTCTGAACTCTAGTAAAGCATGGCCAAAACTCCTTTCAAGGTGTGTAGTAGCTTCAATCAGGTCTTCCTTGACTACCTCTTTCAAGGGAAGTTCATCAATAGGAAGCTGCTGTTCCACTTCCATTTCGCTGGCAGCTATGTCAACAGCCGAAAGCAATCTGTTTACAGATATTGAGCCTTTTTGATCTTCTAGATTCTGCTACACTTTGCCAAAAAGTAAAAGCGCATTACATCTTTGTTCATATCGTATGTCAATTTTAATCGCCTTCTTGACTGTTGAACGTCTGCTTCTGCCTCTGGTTGTATTAGGCCATCTACCTCTAGAGAATGTGGTGGTGCTGGATGATCACCATCAATTGCCGCTGCTTGTACGCGTGACGCGGCTTCTGCTAGCTGATGTTCATTGCCGTCCTTTTTCCGCGCCAAGTCAACCTGTTGTTTAATCCTTATTGCTCGATTTTAAGAGATGTGTAGATTAGTCCTGCTGTCCTGTATCCTAGCGATAAGATTTTTTAGTACGAATTTCTCTATTTGAGGATACTTCGCTTAAAATTTCGTCCTAAAATTGTATCTTTTTTCGCGCGGGGTTTCAAACACTGCTCCGACCCAGGCTGCTGATCAATCTCTCTAGCGATCACCCCACGTGGAGAGCCTCACAAAATCGTTATGTGTGGTTCCACACTTGGGCCCATTAGTATCCACGGTCTTTGTTTCAGGCGTCATTCACTCTACTCACATTCTTATTATAAACTATTTGTGGCCAAACTTTTCCGCCCTGGCACACAACTCTAGCTTTCTTCACATTCATGCATTTCTTCATGCAAGCTCTCGTGTTTCTATGGCTTCTTACGTCTTTTCTGATTCAGGTCGATGTCTCGCCACCGTACAGTACATTCAGTACACATATAGAATTATGTACTGCCATTTTAGCGTTTTTTGATATGTTTTCACTGCTGATAATTTGCACATTGTTTTCTCACCTTTTCCTTCAAATCCCATGATTTTTGTTTTAATTCCGTCAATTTTGAGGACCATATTCTTCATACTTGTATTTAGTTTATTCAACATTCTTTGCAAGTCTTTCATTAATTCTGCCATAACAACCTTGTCATCAGCGAAATCTTACCCACGTACCCTCACGTTCTCGAGATCTGCAACAACTTTTTTGTCGAAGAGGGCCATTCTTAGACACCGTATTCTTTGAAGACTTCTCAAAGTTTACTTCTGTCTACATTGAGTCCATATAATTTCAGGACTTCCTAAATTTTACTTCTATCTACCCTGTCAAATCATTTTTCTAGGTCAACAAACGAACAAAAAACTTTCTTTCCTACTCTCAAAATTTTTTCTCTGAACTGTCTTAGTCTAATTATTTGATCCGTACATGATCTTCCAGACATAAATCCACTTACCTCAATGACGCAGACTGAGTCAATTGAGTCTTTCAAATCGTCTACTATCCCGTCTGTATCATATAACATATCACCTTTGCTGTTTCTCATGCTGAAAAACTCTGTACTGTTACTTCCCTTTATATCTTTAAATAATAATTTCATGGTTCCTGCAAAGTCGTTTTGTATTTTCTTTTCTACTTCTGCTCTGATTTAATTTTTACTTTCCTTGACTAGTCGTTTAGCTTTCCCCTTTTTGTGACTGTAATCATTTTCACGTCTGCTCTTTATATATTTATTGCATAAGCGCCCCCTAAGTTGCCCTATCCATGCGTTCGTTTAAGTTATATTGAAAATATATTCGCACTTACGGTTTCTGTAAATTTTCAATCTTTATTCGCGTTTGTTACGTTTTTTTCCTTCTCTTTTTTTTCCATCCCAGCCCTAAGTTTATTTTGGACACTAGAAGTTATTGATCAGTATTGCATTCATAACCCCTCATGACTCTTACATCTTTTACTTTCTTACTTACTTACTTTCTCTAATGATCAGCTAACTAATTTTCCTCGTTATAATTTTTTCTTACATCCCCAATACTAGCTAGGACCCTTTCTGTATCTGTATCCTGAAGCTGGACGCCCACCCATCCGTTCATACCTACAAGCAGAATTATGCTTTCACCATGATCGCAAGTACTTATTATATCATTAAAAGTGTCCCCGAAGGTATCTCTGACCTCTCTTGGATCACCATAAAATAGGGCGTAGCACGGTATGATAAATAATTTTCTAATTCCTAGCTTCATTCTAGCCCACAATAATCTGGGAGATACAATATCATTATCTTTGATATGCCGTCTTGCCTTTTCATTCATAAGCAAACCGAACCCTTGCCAATATTTCAAACTCGCCTTTAAACCACCAGTCTCTATTCATCGTCTGAAACTCGACCTTTACATTTACCGAGCAGAAATCATGCCCAAGTTAAGTAGTGATTCTTCCTATGGTGGAGTATCTAATTGTAATGTCAGTCCTACCAAACTTCCGTTACTAAAGAAGGGGGGGGGGGGGCGACGGTGAAAACAGGGAATAGAAATCCAAAAAGTGGCAACTGGTTGGTGTTTCCAGCTGAGAAGGTCATCAGCCTTCGGCAGCGTTGTATTAGATAGGAGTTCATATGTTCCTATTTGTCAACAATTTTGTTCTAATGTTTTATTTAATTTCGATCGAATTTCAGGTTACAAGGATTATTCTGTTTTATTTTACAATTTTTTATTGAAATAATGTTACGGAGTCTGCAGTGAATGATCACTAGCAACCAATTTCATACAAAGGTCTGGGAAGATTGGGTAATATCTGCCTACATGACCTTTCCTTATATCGTCTGATATAATACTCTCAACATTACCGCTTATCATGTTTATTTTGATTCTCGAATTATTCCTATCTGTCTTATATATTGTACGAAGAATATCAGTATACTCCAGTATTGGAAAGACATCACCATTCAATGTTGATAACACAATATATTCTTGGTTCGACCTGGCATGAAGAGGAGGGTACTGAGGAGAAATCCAGTCAGGTGAATATTGTCTGGCACAAGAAGAAGAACCAGGATAGCGTTCGCCATTTGGATTCCATTCGGACTCCAGTGAATCGTAATTGGCTACATATTTAATAAAACTGTTTAAGAAGATTGGGTGATTTTTGCCTACTGGACAAAACCTTATTTCATCTGCAGACAAATTATCAACTGCGCCGATTATTATATTTATTTTTATTCGCGAAACATTTTCATCTGCTCTATATATTCCATGAAAAGTTCCACTATAATCCAATATTGCAAAAACGTCACCACTGGATTTTGATAATACAACATATTCTTGGTTTGGCCTAAGCACATAGTTCGTATGATCTATTCGCATTTGAATCGGTTTATAGGCAGGAAAAACGTATCTTCGAAATTCAAATCTCTGTTTGTGATGTGTGCAGGGAATAAGCCGAACATAGTGAAGTTGTTCAATTGCACATACCTGTACTTGAAAAGAACGAGGCCTGCCGGGAGAGGACCTGGATCCGGCACGAAGAGGCGGCTCCTGAGGTAAAGTCCGGTCAGGTGAATGTGGTCTGACAGAAGAAGAAGAACTAGGGTTACGTTTGCTACTAGGATTGCATTCTTCCAGCAGTGCATCGTAATTTGCCGATGATTTGATAAAATTTATTGGGAAGATTGGTTAACGTTTGCCTATCGGACCATCTCTTATTTCATCTGGGGTACAATTATCAACATTGCCGCTCATCATATTTATTTTCACTTTCGCATGAATTTTCTTTGATGAGTATATTGCACGAAAAACCCCGCAATGCTCTAATATAGCAAAAATATCACCATCAGATGCTGATAATACAATATGTTCTTTTGCTGGCACGCGACCATAGTTCCTTTCTTCTGTTGGCAATCTAATTGGATAACAAGCGGGAAAAATGGATTTTCGAAATTCGAATCGCATGTTCTAATTTATGCGAGGAATGAGCCGAATGTATCCTAGTTATTCAAGTGCATATCCAAGAACTTCAAGAAAAGGCGGCCACCCAGGAGGCGACCTAGCCTTGGCATGAAGAGGATGCTCCTGAGGAGAAGTCCAGTCATGTGAATGTTGTCTGTCAGAAGAAAAAAAGCGAGGGTTACGTTTGCTATTAGGATTCTATTCAGACTGTAGTGAACCCTAATTTGCGAAGGCTTTAATGAAATTGTCGGGAAGATTGGTTAACGTTTGCCTACTGGACAATATCGCATTTCATCTCGGGTCAACTTATCAACTTCGCCGCGTATCATATTTATTTTCAGTCTCGCATGAGCTCTATGTGACGAATATATTTCACGAAGAACACCGCTGTGCTCTAATGAAGTAAAAATGTCTCCATTGGATACTAATAAAACAATATGTTCTTGGGCTGGCACGGGACTAAAGTTGTTTTCTCTATTCTCAATCTAACTTGATAACCAGCAGGAAAAGCGTATCTTCGAAATTCGAATCGTACTTTCTGATTTTTACGGGGAATAAGCTGAATGTATCCAAGTTGTCGAAGTGCATATCCAAGTACTTTAGGAGAAGGAGGCGACCTGGCCCTCGCACGAAGGGGATGCTCCTCACGAGCCTCAGGTATACGAGGAGAAGGAGAAGAGCGGCAATGATCTGGACGGGGTGTTTCAAGGGAATCTCTGCTTGACTGTGAATTTAATTCTGCAAAAAAAAGAGAGGAGTCATGTTTCTTGTTGAACCAATTTCAATAAGAGCTTCAAACTTTATATTTGTCTTGGGTCTAAAATACTTCAAAATCATAATAAATGAATTCTTTAAAGAAAACTTTGTTGTGTTTTTATTTTTATTGCATACATATGAACACAAGTGTAAATAAAGACTCATTTTAACCGTGAATTTTCCTTCCTACACCTAAAGTCAATTTTTAAGAATTCTGTGTACTATAACGGCGAAATCAATTCCCTAAATAATAATGCAATTAGCACAATCTCAACTGTCGCTGATGAGTTACATTTACTTGCATAGCCTAAATGGTGCACTCCACCGAATAAATCTTGGGATGATAAATAATGTAGAGTCAGGCGACGCAAGCTTAGACAATCTTTAAATGCGTTTAAAAGGTCGGGTTTTCCGCTCTGACGGCAGCCAAATGCCTGAAAATAAAAAGAACTTTTCTTCAGTTACGTGAGTCCAAGAAGGGGCAATACGATACTACACTTCTTTTTTCTGTTTATGCGATTGATGCTCCTTTTCGCATACAGTACATTGTAAACGAACACCCTTTATAGAACAGTGAGATATCGATTAATGAAATTAAGGCCTCTTTATTAAAATGTAAATGCAATAAAGCGCTGGGAATTTCCCTTGTAAACAGTATTGCTAAGATCTGCTCTCAGATTCTGTTGGCAGGTTGACTGCGGGGTCACTTACGAGGGTCTGGCTTTGTCCGTTAAGGTAACTTGTGGGGTGCTTCAAGGAGAGATCCTCAGTCCTCTCCTGTTTGCGCATTTCATATATGATCTATAAGAGTACTTAAGAAATCACGGTATGCATCAAATTTTTATAGATCACTTATGTGACGTTATCCTGCTTGCTTATGCTGATGATATAGTCGTATTCGCTTACTCTCAGGCTGACTTACAAGCAAAAATTAACCTTATCGCGCAATACTGTATGAGCAATTTTTTAACGGTCAGCAAAGCAAAATCAAAAGGCATGGTATACCGCAAAGGTCGGCCATGTGAATGAAAATTCTTCTACGCACAGGCTTAGCTGGGAATGGTGAGCGAATTCGTCTATCTTGGTGTCAATACATTGGATTGGGGCATTTAAATCTAATGCCTGGCAAACTAAGACTACCCTTTTTCGTAGCCTTGCGCTTAGTGTGCTTTTTAACGCAATAGAATTCTGGGGAATCAGGTACTTTGATTCAGTCGAGAGATTACAGTCAGCGCTAAGATGCTTGTCGAGATTTCTGGGTATGCCTGATGAAAGGTATCCTAAAAGATGTTTTCTTAATTTAAAGACAATTTCCTTACAGCATGAATGCAATTAGAAGTATAACTGGGTCCTCCAGCTCAAAAATATGTTCAACCCAATGAGACGAGTTTTATGTTCATAAGGTATGAATATTCGCGTCTGTAAATACGGGAGGAATTTCATAGTGTATTGCGATTCATTGTTGTAATTTGGTTTCCGCTGAAATCAAGAAAAACAGCGCTTCACTGAGGTTTTCGTATTAGACAATAAATTATTACCGCTATAATCAAGAGCAGCGCGGAACAATAGAATTATGACATTGGATAATAAATTATCGCGTGATGATCCGCATTTGAAATGCGCATAGCCTATAGCATACCTCGTTCGCGAAAACGAAGGCACTGCTTATTGGCATTCTAAATTATTCTAAAGGCAAGAGACATTCTCGCAAAAGTATAACTAGCACTGAGACGTTAATTTTTTTCTAATTGTGTTTCAGTGTGGTGCTATTTTTTATTTGGCAATCTGCTTCTGTTTGTCCACTACTCTAACTTCACATTCATTCGTCTGGCCGCCGAAAATGTGATATAAGTCATTCCACAATCTAATACGAAAACGTTGCGGCAAACGCAATTTTCCTCAGCGCCAATCAACGAGGTCTTCTCAACGTAAATTAATGAATGATTACCTATTTCAATTGAAAGCGATAAATCACATCTCTAGAATTTGATAATTGCGTGCCATATTTGGCTGTCATAATTTTAACTAATTCCAATCTTATGGAATGCCTTTGTATGCCTGTGTGTGCTTGATGTTTTATCCGTTGTTTATTTAATTTTGATTTGATCGTATCGACCCAGTTGTTCTTAACACACGTATTTATTGTGATTTCCAAAATAAATACTCGATGGCTTCAATCTCATGAATCATGCTTTATAATTTCAAATTCATTTTTATTTAAATGTACTTTTTGAGAGATCGTGATAAAATTTTGAGGCAAGTAGCTTCATTTGAAATTAAAACTAGATTCTGTATTGAAGCCAATTTAATATGAATGTTGGATAATATAAAAGGAAAGTAGAAATACTAACGATAACAGGAGTTTGTTACAATTTTGGCATCCGAACAAACGAATTGATTTTTTCTTCGTATAAAATGAACTGTTTCTAATTAATGTCAAATGTTAATTATACGCCAATAAATACAAGATTTAAAGGTTTTTTATTAGAAAAAGAAGTACAAAAACCTAAATGGAGACATAAGGAAAAAGATTCTTTTGATAAATTTTCTGTGAAAGAAATTTATTAGAAAGCATGACTCAGGAAACGATTCATAATTTGCAGGGCGGAATTGAGGAATTAAGGCGATTAAATAATACTCACAGCGAGGAAATGACAACGGTACGAGAACCAAACAATGTGCAGCCTAACCGTGAACAGGGGGTGACACGGGTTATGTTATAAATAATTTAGTAACGGGATTAAGAATTTTGAACAGCGATGCTAAATTACCATAAAACCGAATGAATTCTTAGGATCATTAGAAAAATATCTTAATGCTAAACAGATCCATCAAACACATAAATTACTACGATCCCAATTAGGGTTAAAATGAAATCACAGTGTGCAGAAAAACGTTTTGATCCTAACAAGGGGAATCTGCAAGCTTTCTTCCTTTTGCAGTATAATGAAGTTTAGTTTTTTTGCCAGCTTTAGAATCATATGAGTTCAATTACAGCATTATTCAGTAACTTCCAATTAGAATCCGTGAAGCGTTGACCGCTATCGATTATTCAGACATAAATAAAATTACACAGACATTAGTTCATCTTGATTTGACTTATGAGGAACGCGAGAATGGTCGAAAGCGTCGACAAAATCAGAAGCAAAATAATAATTCTAGAAAGAAAGATTTTAAGTCCAACGTTCGTAGATTACAGGCTCATTCAAAACCGTTTGATATTTTTTTTAAGTTCTGGCAATGAAAATCGATCTCAAAGTACGAATTATAACGTATGTTCGTGCGTGCATCATCCATGCAGTTTTAATAATATGGGCCATGCCAATGCACAAACTGATGGTTATCATTCGATGAATGCAGTAATAGTTCAACATAACTCCTGTCATTATAATTCGAATAAGCCTGTGCTACCAGATATGAGTGTTCTCCATCCACTTTTGCGCGATTCAATAATTTAAACTAAACACTGAAGGGGTGTTAGGGTCTGACGGCGCATCAGGGACCTTATGAATTTTTTGAGGACCTTAAAAATGTTGTCATCGATAAGTCTAACAAAAGAGAACTACCCAAATACTCGAAAATGCAGAATGTTTAATGCTACTAATTTCCGTTTTTAGTTTTCCAATTCTTGTTCGTACTGACAGCGTTGGTAAAATCACGTGCATTTCTGATGAGTTCTATAGATATTTACTAAATCGTGGAAACAGTTTAGAATAGCCGGTCTCCTATGTTTTACTGGTAACGGCTATTGGAAGAAATATGACAAAGAATAAACAAACAAGTGATCTTGAGTAATGATGGGCTATGAGATAATACAGTTCTACTTGATTATGATAATAAACGTGTCAAAATCAATGCGTATTTCGCTGCCCGGGACTTGGCCTTGTACACCTGGGATCATTTGCGCACGAGAACGGAGCGACAATTGCAATTTTCCTGAGCGCCAATCAACGAGATCGCCTCAACGTAAATTAATCAATGAGTACCTATTTCAATTGCAAGCGATAAATCACATCTGTTGAATTTTATTATTTCGTGCCATATTTGACTGTCATAATTTTAACCATTTTCTATTTCATGGAATCCCTTTGTATATCTGTGTGTGTGTTTGATGTTTTATGCGTTTCTTATTTAATTTTGATTTGATCGTAGTGATCCGTTTGTTCTTAGTACACGTATTTATTGTGATTTCTAAAATAAATACTTGATGACTAAAATCTCATGAATGATGCTTTCTCATTTCAAATTGTTTTTTATTTAAATTTAATTGTTGAGAGATCTTGATAAAACTTTGAGACCAGTAATTTTATTCGAAATTAAAACTAGAATCTACTTTAAAGCCAATTTAATGTCGACTCGATAAAAACATGAATGTTTTGTTAAATAACTGTTCTGACTATCTCTGGCGTTCTCACTGTGACAGATCCCTCCATTAAAGTAGTCTCCAAGTCTTCCGACAACTTAAACTCTATCCGGACTTTCAATCATATCTGCATCTTAGATTGCCCGTTTAAATAACTTCTATTATTACTCAACTTAGACTTCTAGGCTCTATCAGGGATTGTATACGTTTTATCATTTACTAGCTGCGCATTGTACGTCCCTCAGATTCTACAAATTAGAGCATTCGTTCTGGAGACGTGACTGTCTTGATACTCTTAAGCAATTTATCCATTATACAATTTTTTGTAATCTACCTCATTCTATTCTGCTGTTTATATTGGCTCCATATGATTACTTTTTGTTTCTATTTGTACCTTATATTTTTACTCATTTGTGCCGATGTTAGATCGGAAAACAAATTCTTGAATAAATTTAATAATAATATTCTGAATTCATCAAAAATCACCTGGAATTCTTATAAACTTCATTAAATTCTTTTAAATACTTTTAAATTCAAAAGAAGATAATTCTTATTATTAATACACGTCAGTCACTTTTAGATATTCTTCTTTTTTGTAGTAAGCTATTTGTCTGGATTAAAAATTCGAATATACGCTCAAAGTGTAACTACCTTGTTGAAATTTCATTTTATCAATTGTGTAGAAAATTCTAGTTTTTTTTTAAATCTATGACACCTCGTGTGTCGATAACTATTCAGTATTTTTTTAATTTTAGAACTGATACCCTAATATTCGTTGGCGATAGTTGTTTTTTAGATTGATTTTCGCTAAGACAACAAAATACAGATTAATGATCGAGATAGTGAAAGAGATTCGAAAAAACTGAAATTTTCTACGTCATTTCTAGAGCAAGGAGCAAGTGATAAGAGTTTTTTTAAACACTGGCAAATTGTCTTTCAAACGAACTTCAACTCTGAACATTTATTGCCTACGGTCAATAATTCCAGAAAATTATACATTTTTACGATGTACAGAGCATAAACATTGTATAATAAATTAAAATTGTTTACATCATTGCCAAATATCCTAAACAAAACAAATATTACTCATAACATTCATTAATTGTGTAACTAATTCCCGAAAATGATAACTTTTAACGATTGACTGAACAAAATGTTTTACAGTAAAAACTCTGGGATAATTTTTGTTGCAGCTAATTTCAAGGTGGGGTTCCATCTCGCTTGGAGTTGGGGTACGAAACTATCGTCTATTGTTTTTGCTGCAAAACTGTAACAACAATTGACAGCAGGTGACGTTTCGTACCCCAAGTCCGAGCGAAACGATACCTTGTGTAGTGGTACCATTCACACTACCAAGACTACTTTTTGTTGCAGGGAAATGGTATCCTGAACGTAGCGTTAGATTCACACTTTGTTTTTTCCGGGTTTATCCAAACAAGAATAATTGTTGAAGCAATTTCAAATGAGGTAAAAAATACCTGAAAACTTCTGACTTTATGAATATGAATGGAGTGGGGAAGCCCCTGAGCTCTTGAGAATAAAGCTTTAAATTTAAATTTTTAAAATACATATGCACCTCGTAAATTGAATGTCGCATCTTTTTCATTTAATTCAAAAAAGTTGTAGCTTTTCTAGTTTTTGTATTATTTACAAAAAACTGTTTTTTAATCGGATTAAAATATTTCGAATTTTGCGAAAGCAAAAACAGTTCATGACAAAGTCACTCAGGAAGGTTCAAAGAAGCTTTTTGGAGGATCTGGCCGGTAAGCCGTTATTGCCTAGAGTTGAGTGAACTAGAGACCTAAGCTTCATAAAATTCTTGAAAATAAAGATTCTGTACACGTTTCCTTTCTTGTATCCCGCGTGTCCTCTGTTTTTTTAAGTTATATCCGGTACGTATTATGAAAGTTGTCAAAAAATTCACAATATAATTGCAGTAACAGTTTTTGCTTGAAATAAAATTGTAGGTTATTTTTAGAATAAATTTACTATTGTTTTAAAGTGATAATCATAAGCTTGAACTAAAGAAAGTCTGGTTGAATAGGTGACCAGTAAATTTACCTAAAATTATTTGTTGACCCAGAGTTAAAAGTCTTGTATTTGATGTGTTTATTGTAATAATTAATATTTAACAATTAAAATTTTGCGCTAAATATAGTATTTCTGCTATAATTCCTTTAATTTATTTATCTTCTTGAGTTTACTTATTATATATTTTTATTTTAATACTACGAAAAATGTAACACTAATGATTCTGAATTATCACTACCCATTTTATGTATATTAGAATAAGACCTTTTTTTCGTATTTTTCATAACAATTATCTGTATCTGACCGGTCTCTGCGACGGAGTTCCACCTAACATTGTGTAGTAACGTCTTACTCGCCGGACCGCAGCCTACGCAGGAGATAATCGATCGCGCCGGAAAATTAAAACATCAACAGTTTGTTAACTACTATTTCAATTGAGTTAAAACTTTTCAGAAACCATCTTTGAACCTTTCTGGTCAACCAATAAAAAAAACAGTTTTTTGCAAGTAATCCAAAAACTAACAAAGCTAAAAAAAAATGTTATTGAAAGAAAAAGATGCAACATTCAATTTTCGATTTAGGTATTTATTTCTAAAATTTAAATTTCAAACTTTATTGTCAAGAGCTCAGGGGCCTTCCCACCTAAGAAAAATAATTCTATGACTCTATCACTTTCGCCAGTGACGGTACCTTCAAAAACCGCATATGAATCCCCATGGAAGAAACAGCTGCCCATACAGTGATTTTCAGAGCATGAAGCGATTCCGAAAGAGCAAAATGTGGACTTTCCCTTCTCCAGAAATGAATATTTTGTTTATTTACGTCGCCGTTTAGCCAAAAATGTGTTTTAATGCTGAAAACAATACGATCTGGATCGATCTTTCTATCTGTTATGAATTAATGACGGAATGCCGTGGGATAGCGAAGGAACCATGCTCGGTCATGTCAAAGTCGACGAACATGAACAAGACAATGTACCATCGTTATCATTAGATGCTAAATACATTTTATCGATTGAGTCCGGTATACGAGTCCCCGAGTATATCCATTGAATCCATACTCCATACTCCCTTTCTGTCCAAAACGAATGTTTTGGTTGTTGCAGAAAATTGGCACAGATGTAGCCTCCGGAAGCTACGACCACGATCGTTCACCGAACGATCGATCCCGACGCGACCGGAGGTGATAGGTCATCCTACTCGTCACTTCCCGCAACACCAGAAGACGATCGAGTCGGGAGATCACTAAACAATTAAGTGGGACTTGAAGAGCCACTGACTTAATTCACGGACTTGAATAACTGAGTTCTCTCGAAGACGCACAATTGATTACTATCGTTGCAGCCACCGAAAATTAACCACACCGGCCTATACCTTGATAGCAACTGCACTCTCTCCGAGAAGGGAACCCGGCAGCTCCCCACCACTGCACCATCAAGCGACAACATGAGTCACCACTCAAACCAAAAGGTAGCCCCCAAAACTCATAAACAGAAAAG
>CAKNWT010331628.1:11313-24365 GCA_932066315.1 Andricus coriarius
CTTTTTTTATTCAAATTTCTATAAAATAAGAAAAATATTAACTTTTGAATTATAAAATTTAGTTGGAAACTCATATTATTATCATTTTTTTTTCACAAATATATAGTTATTTTTACCTGTGATACACGAGAGGCCTTGCGTCAGGATCAATCTCTCTCAATGGATGTTTCCGGGAAGAAATTTCTATAAAATCTAGAAAACACAACATTTCAATCATAGTTTACTCTTGCATCACACAAAACCTACATTTATTTTATTATTGGACACAAAAAAAAATTTAAATAAAGAATTTATTTACTTTCTGTATTTCTCTCCAGATCACTTTTTATAACGTTTTTACCCCACGGAGGTCAAAAAGGCACAAATCACACTTTCAAACTGTCGCTTTCGGAGTCACTAATCGAACTGAGTTCTAAACTTGTTTCCCCCCAGGTCCTGACCAGCTCCCCTAGCATATACAGAAATAGGGCCGCTTTCAAAAATCCTCTGGGTCATTTTGACCCCCGTGGGGTAACTGAGGGTTAAAAATCACTACTGACTTCGAACCACGATATTTCGGTGAAAAAAAGAGACAGGGCATTTTTTAAACAGTTAGAAAGCTTATGAAATTCCACGTCTACTGGTACCCAACAAATATTTTTTTGACCTTCTGAAAATAATACAGCACGTGAAAAGTTTAAAAACAAAATTCAAGATTTTCTCAAATTTTCTACCTCAACTTCAACTTTTAGCACGACCTAGGGAAATTATTTCGAAAACTTTAAAATTATACGACTTCGAGCCTGAAACCTTATCTTTAATTTAAGCCCAGAAAACTAAAAAATATTAATGGGTACCCGAGATATGATTAAAAATGTTCAATCGTATCTGAGCTCAACTACTCAAAATTGACAAAATCACTGTACCATTGAGCTCAGATACGATTTAACATTTTTACTGATATCTCGGGTACCCATGAAGATTTTTTAGGTTTTCTGTGCTTAAATTAAAGATAAGATTTCAGGCTCGATGTCGTATAATTTTGAGGTTTTTGAAAAAATTTCCCTAGGTCGTACTTAAAGTTGAAGTTGTGGTAGAAAATTTGAGAAAATCTTGAATTTTGTTTTTAAACATCTCACGTGCTGTATTATTTTCCGAAGATCAAAAAAATATTTGTTGGATACCACTAGACGTGGAATTTCACAAACTTTCCAATTGTTTTAAAAAAAATGCGCTATCTCTTTTTCTCACCGAAATATCGTTGTTCGACGTCAGCAGTGATTTTTAATAGCGCTCACAAGAGTCGTGCGCACAATATCCGACGGTAGTGTATATAAAATAATATCTCGTAGTCATAATAGAAAGTGCAATTGATAATAATTTCTTGACGAATGATAACTTACACACTAATTTTTTATGAAGGGGAGGTGGCGAAATTTTTGGATTTTTTTCCGTCAGGCTTTTTTGGGACGTATGTAACTACTTCTCCTATTTTTAGCTGAGTCCAATTTTTCTTAATATTTTGAAAAATCATTCAAAATATAAAAAAATTTTTTTTTAATCTTTCATATTTTCCTAAGAATTTGAGAAAAGTTGTTTAATCACTTAAAACCTTTCAAAATTATTTTAAAGCTTCTAAAGTTTTGGTTTGAAATCTTCAAAAAAATCTGCATTTTTTAAAATCTTTTACAGTTTAAAATTCTTTTTTTCAACACTAACAAGGAAATGGCGTGTTTTCGTACATATGATCTGTGTGTAATGTGGCGCATTTCGAGCGATGCGAATAAAGTGGAATAAAGGACGTACGAAATGAGAAATGCTTACGAAAAGGCCTCTTTTCGTAAGCATTCCGCATTTTCACAATAAGTGAAAGGAAGATAGTTAGATAAAGACGGAAATAGGTCGATGTTTTCAGCGACAACTGAAGCGCCCTCGTCTCGCGATTTACCGTGCAGAAATATATACGCTATACAAACTAATCAGTACTTGAAATATTAAATTTTGTCTTTTCAAATTGATGACATTTCTTTATGAGTAAACTATAAACTTTTATTAGTAATTTGTATTAAAAAAGTAATTTTTCATTTATACAATTTAAATTTTCCCGCAACTTTGACTTGAGCAACTATAGCGCACCTAGAGTCGGAGAGGCTACTGGCTTTTATAACCTTATTTCTGAATGCTGTCACGCGTTTGTTCGGGCACTTTCGGTGCCCTCACCTACGACTCGTCCTAAAAACACTGCACTTGTCACGAAAAGGCCATCGCCTACCACTTGTAATGCAATACACTATTTTAATCTCTTCAATTCTTCTAAATATTTCTTGAATTTACTCGATTTTTTGTTGGATTTTTTGATTTTACCAAATGGAAATACTTTGTTTTAAAATCTTCTACTCTTTTTAGGCATTTCAGAAAATCTTTTGAAATGTTCTAAAATCTTTTTCAATTTTCTCTTAAAGTTCATTTGTCAAAATAAAAAATCATCAAATATTTTCCCACAAAATCCTAAGGAAATTATAGTATTTTAACCCCTTCAAAATTCTTACACCTTCTAATATTTTTAAATTATTCAAATTTATCGTGAAATTTTTTTGTTAATCCTGCAAAATTAAAAAAATTGTCTTAAAATTTTTCAGATTCTTCTTTGAACAAAATGGTTTTACATTTTCCTAAGAACCTAACGAATTTTTATAATTTTCTGGAAAAGTTACGAAATTCCTAAAATATCTTTAGGAAATAATTTAGAAATTACAGTGTGGTTGCAAAATGATAAGAACAGAATTATTTCAAAATATTAAACACTCATCAATTATCAAAAATCAATTTAAATTTTCTCTTCTATCAGTGATGTTTAGAAACATTCAGAAATAAAATTTATGATGAAGTAAAATTATTTATTTGGAAATTTCGATATAGAAAATTGATGAGTCAGAAAATTCTTAAATCTTTATTAATGGATAAACAATCTGAAGACAGTCACTAAAAGTTATATTTAAAAGTTATATTTAGGCAATTAAAAATATTACGTACTCGAGTCATAAACTGCCCCCATATAACAAACCGTAACGAAACAAGAACCACCTCCTCCCTTTTTAATGTTGCGTAATATGTGAACGCTCCCTAACCTACGTAGTGTCGGTATGCCTACAACCTTTTTTAAATTTGTGCTACATTTTTCAAAATCAAAAAATGTGACATGAGGATTTCTCAAAATCGAGAACTCCACTGAAGAGTGCTCTAGTTATGGAAAAAAGCACAGAACAAGTTTCATTTCGAACAAAGAGCAATATGAATATTGAAAGCAAAATCCACTTGATTTTCATATTTTACGTTGATCAAGAGATCACTATAGTTCAAAATGAGTTTGTTAAAAGCTGACCTGAAACTAAAATGAATTCCTAGTTTTCTGTGCGAATACCGATTAGAGATTAAAATATTTTCAAAATTCAGAATTTTAATCGAATAAAATTAACATGTGCAAAGCAGGACATCCGAAAATTTGTTGTTTTGAAGTATTTTCCCACAGATGGTGTAAATTAATTTTTTGATCTTTAGGAAGGCTAAAAATTACTTCCTTAAATAAATGCATAGCTATTTTCGCCAAAGTTTACCCTTAATAAACTATAACGCAGTTTTTAGGTACACTTTAAAGTGGTATAAGGTATCCATTTTTGCTAGAAACCTTGTGAATTTTGCCAAGACTCCATACTTTTTAAATACACAAATATAACAGTTTAGCGTCTTAAGAAATACGTTTTCACCAAATGTGTTTCAAAAAAGAAAAATTTAGCCCTATTGCACATTTAGTTTACACCATCTCTGAAATATTAATAATTCTTAAAAAAATTAAAATATTTATTGAAATTTTAAAGCTTCGAAGCAGTTTCAAGATTGAGAGCTGTGCCTAAAATTTGTTTTAAATCTTTAGAAGACAGAAAATTTTGTTTACGCAATAAGACGTAGTATAAAATATTAATTTTTTCTTCTTTGCTTACAGAGAAGACCAACAAATGCCATGACTAACCATCTTTTCCGGAAACAAGAAATATTCTCGACCTGCAAAGCCTTTGAACTTTCAACAGCAATATTCACAAGGAAAATGGAGCATATAATCTTCTATTGAGAATATTTAACTTTCATCAAGTGCCAAAGTTTTTTATTATATTTAGTACATATGCAGGTTTAATGTACTACTGTTGGCGAAAAAATAAAGCAAAAAAATGTTTTCATCATGAAAATTCAACGCTAAATTAATCATTTGCCGTGCCACATATCCATCATTGATCTGACTCAATTCCGATCCTGTCAGAGCGAATATACGAATAGTGCTGTAACTGGATGAAAGTAATTCGAGCAACAAAAATACTTATTGTAATATACGAGATCTTTTACGATCATAAGGAAATTAACTTCTTAAATAAAAAAATAAAAATGGTTTGCACAACCATCTCGAAAGTTGAACCTTGCATGTCTATATATTATAAAAAAAAGTAACTCATTCCAGTCGACGGTGTGATCTTATTGTTTCAAGTTAGTTGAAAATGTTACACGATTAATTAATTTTATTAATTTTTTCTATTTATCGCGTTTCTTATTTTTATAACCTTTTTTTAATTACTATATACAGTGCTAAATAAGAAGAAATATATTTTTACTAAGCACCTTTTTGTTATTCACTATTGAATCAGAAAATATCCCAACTAATCGAATTGGTACTATTTTACTAATCTTTGGTGACTCATTTTTCGTTAATCGAATCTATAAAATTTCACTCGTAATTACTTCAATTTTACCAATTTTAATTTAGAGAGAACTCAAGGTATTTTTTGCATAAGGGGAAAAAGCTTCACAATTAAAATAAAATTCTGTAGACACTCAATTGCATACGTATTCAAGCTGACGTTCATTCAAGGCAAATAATTTTTACTAAGTTTGCTAAGCAATGGCAATTTTCTATGGAAAAGAAAGAAAATCTATAACCAAAAAAGAATTTTGAAAATCGAAAACAGAACTCTATTGAAAAGTAGCGCATGAAGACCCGGAATAAAATTTGTTTGATCTTTGTTCAAACAATCAGAAGGAAACGCTTTACAATGTCACAACATGACCTTGTTATTGTTTAAATAGAGTTAAGATTGTAACATCATCGCGTTATTCTATTAAATTTTACTATTTTTAATGTTTTCCATTTACATTACATTTTTTAATTATTATATAGCCAACGGCCATACCACGCTGGAAGCACCAGTTCCCGTTAGATCACTGAAGTTAAGCAGTGTTGGGCGCGGTTAGTACTTGGATGGGTGACCGTCTGATACTACTGCGTTGCTGTTGGCGGTCGTGGGTGTGGTGAGCCCATTTACTACAAATCCACCTAAAAAACACTACCCGAATCGGGTAGTGTCACGCTTACCCCTAGAGGCTCGCCGAAAGGGAAATAGCTTAATGATATACATACATATAAAGTTCTGAGTAAATTTATTTATTTGCATCAAGCAATTAGTTGCTAACCACAACTGAATTAGGAAACATCTCGACTAATCGAATTATTAATTTTCTACTAGTCCTATGGTGGCTTAATTTCATACTTATTCAAGCTGAAGCTTATTAAAGCTTATTTCAGGTTTGGTTACCTACTTGCTGGGTGTGTGTGTGTTTCTGTGTGGAGGGTTTGGGGGAGGGGTTTGTACGGACATGTACTGATTTTTCACAAGACCCATCTGTTAACCCTAAATATTACGGTGAAGGGTTTCATGAAGGATAGTTTCCTCTATAATACAAGGTGGTCGGGACTAGTCACACCATTTTCATTTTAAAAAAATGCATAGTCCTGCACGGAGAAAAATTGATGGTCAAAGTTAGAGGGTAAAAATTGAGAGAGCCAGTCCGTTCTTTTAGATGGTCTAAAGAGCCATCCAGAATGTTTTTGACATAGTCGGAGAGGCTCTCATTTTATGGCCAGTCCGACTGTTATAAGAAGGCCAGACTCACTATCATGTATAAGCAAGGTATTCATATTTAGGATAAAAAAGATATTCCTTTCTTTAAAGTCAAGATCGACCATTTATTTTTAAGGAGAAAATCTAATAAGTAATTTAAATTTCACTTTATAAGTCTTCCTTGTGAGTAAAAAATTATTTTTAAAAACTTTACTCTCATTATTTGCAGTACACAATTGCTTTTCACATTTAATCATTTCAAATAAGCGCGTGAATCTTAACCAATCCGGTTTTGGGCGAGTTGGGAGCACCATGGGCTAGACTCTAGAGCATTTTCGGAGTGAGTGAATGTCATTGAGCCGTTCAGCGTCATATTTGCTGTTTATTGAACTTAAACATGTTTTCCACAAGTTTAAACTGCTTTTTGATGTTTCGAACAGTCATGGAGAGTGAAGTGCATAAGAACAGGAAAACGAATTAAGCTTATTCTTTTGATTTTTCAACGTCAAAGTTGATGCTTCCAAGGGATTTAGGATAAAAGCGTAACTAGACGTTCAGCTATCAATTTGTTGTCACCGTGTCATTTCAAACTGAAAACGTGCAAAAACTTTAAGCATTCATTGATGATGCAGAAAGTAACGAGATGTGAGATATTGGTTTCTGAATTTACTTCAATGTTTGAAATCTTACAATTCATTGCGACACCGTTCCGTGTCCTTAACCTCTCGTGCTTCAAAAAATATATCGCCAATGTGCACTGTTTTCGTATATCGAATTATGTCTCGTACACCTCACTCTCCACAGAGAATAAAAAATGCTTTCAGAATTCATGTATTTCATATAAATTTTCAGATTTTATAGGTTCCACTTAATTTTATAATTTTCAGTCTCTTATAGGAGAGAGACTGGAATAAGTAGGAAAAGAGCAACAAATATAGAAAACATAGGATAACCAAATCGACTCTCTATGACGCTCGAGTCGTCCGGGCGAAATGATCAAGTCGACACTCTGAGATAATCGATTTGAACCTCTTGTTTTAACCTTCTAGTGATAGTCGCTTTAGTTATCTTCAAGGGCTGTCCTATAGTTCACCCAGCAATATGGCCTGTCTGCACATCTAGATGGCCCAACTGACCTTCCGTTTTTCTCCGTGTGCCAGCTTTATGTAAATCTAACAGTACCATGGTAGAAATCTTAGTTCCTGTAACTTCTTTCTTTTACAAGAATTGAGGGCTCACTTAGTGTTCTTGCATGCCCCCCGGCGCGATTTCTCAAAATCAATCCATATCACTGAAAAAAGATCCTTAAAAATAAACACACTCTAAACATAAAAGTAAGTACATCAGAACTAAGGGCTCTTTTTAGGCTCTCCAAAACCCCAAAAATCAATTTTCCTAAACTATTTCTTAACACTGGAAAACTACCCCCAAAACTAAAGGTACTGATTGAGTGCAAGAAATAGCATTCGATTAGTTTAAAATATTTTCTAGCTGTCCGAAAAAATCGAAAACTTTGCCAAAAACCACCTCTAACACTCGAAAACGACTTCGTAACAGAATTTGACATTAAACTGAGAAATGAGTATATCAGCAGTTTCTGCTTTTCTCGTGCCTAGCTCAATCAGTGTATGCACTATGCCAGAACTAAGGGTTCATTAAGGGCTCATTTAATTCCAAAAAGCCAAATTTTGGGCTCTGCATTTAAAAAAATGTATGGTACTGCCAGCTATACGTAAAGATAGCAGTACCATGGTAGAAATATTTGATACATCAACTTTCTTCTTTCACAGAAATTGAGGGCTACTTTCAGGCCCTTGCATGGATCCAGGCGCAATTTCTCACAAGCAACCTTTATCACTGAAAAACTATCCTGAAAATAAATATGCTCCAAACATGAAAGTAAGTACATCAGAATTAAGGGAAGTTTTATGGAAAATCACGACACTGGTTGGCCTGGATGACTTTTTATTAACAATTCATAGAGACCAATTTTTATTCGATCGGAAGATTTCTTTTTGCTTTAAAGAGATCTAACCTCTGTGTAGAAATTTACAAGTTTTAAGCTTTTCTGAGCAATACATTCTGAGGTACAGCAATATGTCGATTTAAATAAATATGAAAATTAGTTTCAACGCTGTAAATTACAAACGGTTTATCCTACGAAAAAAGTCTCAGTCAGTTCGTGTGAGATCTTGGTTCGATTTATAGGCGTATCTTATTACAAGCGTTACCATTTGCACCTAACTGTTGCGGTTTTCAACTTCCACCAAAGTGCAATTTTGCTGGAACTGGAAGCTAATAGCAAATTTTTGTTTTGTTTAAAACCTTTATATAAGTGTCATATGGAAGCCCTAAAGCCCTACAGCAAATTGAGTTAAATATTTTTTTGTTATCAACAAAGAACTAAAATTTGAATATATTTTTCTCCACGTTTGCAAGGATTATTCGTGTGGAGTTATTAAATTATTTTCCAACATTTTAAATACAAAATTAGCAGGTTGGGGGTGGGGTTTTCTAAACAATATTTTATTTATTTTTATTTAACCAGCTTCTCTCACTTTGACCATGAAATTACTTTGAACCAGACGTGGTAGAGGTTAACCGACCTCGGATTTAAAATTAGCGACCCCAAAAACCCTACTACACCCCAATGAAGTCCGGTTATAAATCTTGGATCAAATGTTGACCAGTGTTATTATTGATCGCATCTTCTGTGAGCAAAATTGTAGCATTTATTGGCATTTATTGAAATGATTTTTCTACTTTTTCTTTCACTTCATCAGTACTTTTAGTTTTGGGGTAGTTTTTCAATGTTAACCCTGCGCGGTCGTACTGCCATTTCGCTGCTTTCGCGGTCGTGCTGGGTCGATGACGTACACGTATAGTTTTCAACACATTTGTTGTTATGAATTGGTATTATGAGCAAAAGCACAAAAAGACAATATTGGCATAAGTATCAAAATTTAAAAAGTGAGTTATAATAAAACAAAAGTTTCTATGGATTATCATCGTGGGTACCCTAATATTGAAGAAAAACTGCGCCTTGATCGTTTCTGTTAAAAAAAGTATAATTATTTGCAACGTTTGAAAATGAACAATTTCAAAGAGAGGGAAATGGAGGAAGTTTATGAAAAATAATATTGACGATGATTTTTACTGCGAAAGTAATATTATTTTTATACATAAAAAAGTGATTTTAAATGAAAGCGCCTGGTGTCGGCGTAGACACATGCAAGTTTCAGTTTCGCAGTTTTGCATCTCTCGAACGAGAACGCACGTTGCACTCATGTCGCGTTGCCTTCTCGATGCTCGTAAATAAAAACCGTTATTAAAATCGACCTTAGTTCAGTGATCAGTTTGAAACCCCAACCTACTGCGCGAATAATTATAATTTTTCATCAAAGTATAGTGTGGTGTATTCATTTTTTCCTTTCCTACTTCCTAACCTCAAATCACCACGTCGTTTCCAAAATAAAACAATGGCTGGGAGATTCTAGCATCAGTGATTGAAACTCTTCTCTAATTTCCTCGTGAGAATTTGAGAACGGAAATGGGCTTTGAAGAGAGAGAACACATTTGAGAGGTAAATCTACCTTTTTCTATTCTAGGACTGTCCTATGCACGGTCCTGAGCTTCATCAAGCTCCACCAATCGAAAATGCTCTCGACCAATCAGCTTTATCAAGAAAGAGACAGGTCTATCTCTCACCAATCATAAATGAGGTCACTTTACTCCTCAGACAAGTTTTAGGCAATTATAGTGAGTGACCAAAGTTCGACTTTTCGACAGGATGCACGTCAATCACTTTAAGTGACGGCTTCCTGTTTGAATGTTCAAGAATCACTTTTTATGGCGTTTTTTTAGCGCCAATGGCTCATAAACAATACTAGAAATAACTCAATGTCTCAAGTGCCTAACCTCAAAATCCATCTTGGGTACTAAATTGCGCAGTATATTGACATAAAAAAAAATATGATCATAAAAGGTGTCGTATTTTTGTCAGGACGGTTTTTTTTTTAGATATGTGGGTACCCCTTCTTTAAAATGGATGGGATTCGCTTTTAAGTCGTAGTAATTTTTTTACCTTTGTTTAGCATTTTCGATTAGAGCATTGTCGTTTTCTTGAATGTTATCTAGTTTCGAAAATAGTTCTTTCAAGTGATCTATGGATCTTCTTGCAGGGGGTTTCTCATCGAAGCTGGATGGAAACACAACATCCCTGCCGAAAACTGGGGTATACGGAGCGAAACGTGTGCCCTCATAGACAGCTGTGTTATACGAAAAGACCACGAATCAAAGCTCATTTATTTCAAAGATTCCGCAAAAATTCTGAATAACCCTACCTATAAGGGGTAACCGGTAATGGTTCGACCAAATCAATTTTTATTTTCTTGGACGGTTCCTTAGATGTGTCAGTTATAATCATTGGCATACGTGTTCCTACTCACATCAATTTATTTCGCATACAAATATTACAAGCACTCATAACTCTTTGGACATCTGTTTCCATATTGTCCCAATAATAAATTCTTTTATTATTTCATCACGCATATGAAGGTGTGGAATGATGATTTCTCCAAAGCAAATAACAACTTGAAGTATTGAGTTCTTAAAATGTTGTTTGAAAATATTTTCAATAGAAATCCAAGAGATAAGATCAAGCTGATTTCCTTTATTTGAAACTTTAACATATTTGACATCTAGTGATTCCATGGCTGTCTTTAAAACCAGGATAGCACTAGAAATAGAATTTAAGAATACTTTATCATCTTCATTTTTAATGACCATACTTAAGATGTAACTATTTTGATGAGCGTAAACTACGGTATCGTCTGACATTGGTTGTTCTGTATTCAAGCTTTCTATATCAAATAACTGATTTTTAATTAATTTTTCTTTTTTTTTTTATAATTATAAAAGTTCATCAGAGAATACAAAATGAGCGATATTTTTTTTGCCCATGGTTATTTTATCTTTCGAATAAGATAAACAACAGCTGCTTTTTATTGTAGGAGTCCATTCATTGTGAGCCACTTTGCTCATATTCACATACCTTTTTTCTGAGTTCTCAATCACTCTTCCGCTACAATCCTCACCCATTCTTAGATTGAGATCTTCCTCTATCCCCCCCCCCCCCTTGGGCCTTATCCCCAACAAGTGTGATGGAACAACAGAGCCGATTGTTTGGTCATCGGTCCCTTCTTTTATCAGAGGAGCAGGGAAACTTTTGATATTTTCGGGCAGATGCTCGTCAACCATACTGGAACCGATGAGAGTAGATCCGAATTGGACATCGGCGTGTACTAACATCATTAAACATCGAGAAGATAAATTAGATCACTACATTACTGCATGTGATGACGGAAGTGCTCTTTTTACTGACGAGCGCAATGATTGTGTTTTTCAAGAAGTTAAAGATGCGCAACAGCTACGCAAAAAAGGCGAATCATTGTCTAGAAAGCAATATAGAAGTTTAAACAGGTATGATATTGCAAAAATTGGTGACATTGACAAGCTTATAGAACACAGTAAAAAAGCTGATAGTGATAAAACGATTCGTTATTTTTGCAAGACTAGTAATCTTTTTGATACGTTGGAAACAGCTCACCCTGATGTACATAAGCGGACTAGAGATAAGAACATACACATTTATGTTTACAAAATTGAAGTTGACAAAATTCTCCAAATTTTCCAATTCGTTCGAGGCTAACGTTACGGAAAGTTCCGTAATATTAGTTATTGCCTTTTATATTTATAAACCGTTATTCTAATGTGATATTTTAGCACTGAAAAGATTTAATTATTAATCGTTTCTCACAAAATATAACGAATAAAATAAAAAATATAAGAAAATCATTTCTCACTTTTTCACATGATTTTATACCATTTTTATGAAGTTTTATAAAATTATTAATTTAAGACTTGATTTAATAAATAATGTTATTTTTATTAAAAATACTATATTCTTCGTCAAATTTACGTAAACATGTGCTCAGAAAAAAGTACTTTATGTATCATGGGATGTCATCCATATATTACGTTGGTTTTACGTTGGTTACTTTTTGTGGACAAAAGTCTGTTGCATTGATTAGATTATAAACTTTGAGAGAATTTAATGTCTAATTACGAGTAGTTAAGACTAGCTGCTGCTTGGCAATTATTTAAAAAAAATTTATAAACAAATACGCAGTTTTCTTATTTCGCAATAACGTAGTTCAGTCTCTAAAGACGGACCATATCAGATGATAGAGAACTTAAAATGCCAACTGAGGTTCCTACATGTTGCCAAATTTAAGAATATCACTCCAAAACACATAGAACATAGCACTAAAATTAAAATTTATATGTTTTCTGAAGAGGGTAAGAAAAAATTAGTATGTTTTGGATTTTAAGATTTAAAATTTTAGACCAGGAAACTACCGACAAAAATTTGTCAATTTGAAGTCTTACTAAAAAAATTGACAATTTAGAATGTAGAATTTGCGAATCAGCCTCTGATGAATTTATTAATCGCCTAATTAACTCTAATTGTAAATCTTTAAAAACCTTTAAATATAAACTTAAATTCACATCCAAAAATAAAATCAAAAATTTAGAAAAGGATCAAAAGAAAAGTATTCTATGTGATAAATCCAAATGCATTTTGGCCTTAGGAAAACATGCCGTCACTATGTTTTACACGTTTTATCACAACAATCCAATTATTTTGGCCATGCAAAACAATAAAACTCAGTGCATAACCTCAAAAAACTGCAAGAGCACGCGTCACCTCGTTGGTCCTTGCTTTATTTCACACAAAACCTTATTTAAAAGAAATTGATTTCAGAAGAACAATTTAAATTCAAGGTGATATTTCACAACAATCTTTACAATTATAGGCTCTTTTTTAACTATATATCGGCAAACTAGAATAAAATAACCTACATGGACCCATCTTCCATTCTAGGCATAGATGTAAACTTCCCAAATCACTCGAAACCTCAGCATGTAATTCTTCGAAACACTTAAATGTTCAAGCAATCTCTCAATTCCTTTCTAATTTATTTGGAATTTTTTGGCTTCGGTCCAAACAGGGTACGTTATTTGTTCTTTCGCTTTTGTTAAAAATCATTTTCGATCTTACCTGTGTAT
>CAKNWT010331629.1:5693-17271 GCA_932066315.1 Andricus coriarius
TATATATATATATGTGTGTGTGTGTATATACGTATTATAAAAAGATGTCGCCGCCGCCGTCGCTGTTTTAGTAATTCTGAACTCTGCCCTGGCCCAGCGAGGGTTAGATGAGTAGCCTTCCAGAGACCACAACGATGTACCCCAGAATCTCTCACTAAGGCCTCTAAAGAGTCTATAGCCTCCAAGAAGATCCTGCAGAGCCTTTCACAAAGCCTCTATAGAGTCTCCCATCAGGTCTTCCAGAGTCTTCCGCAAGGACCTCCAGAGACTCCTATGAGGGTCTTTCATCGGGCCTCTCACGAGGTTCTTCAGAACCTCTAGCAAGGGCCTCTAGACTCTAGCATAGGATAGTAATTTCTGTCACTGCAGTGGTACCCAAAACAATTTTGATGAAAAAAATGTGTTAAATTTTTTTTTACATGAACAATAAAACAACTTTTGAAGGGACCCTTCGCAAAGTCTAAGTTAGGTAATGACCATTCATCAGGGAAATTATGAACTGACACACAACATTGAACAACTTTTTGTATGCGAAATTTTTACGGAATGAAAGAAAATATTATTAATTCTGTCGCACTTTCTCCCATTTTTCCAGAAAAATTAAACCACTCTTAAAGGCTGCTTCTTTCAAAGTTTGTGAAACAATAATAGGAAAAAGTGGTCTAATAAATCATGTTTGGTCGGTACTGGTATGGTGTACACTGTACATAACTTATTAATATTAGAAATATAAAAATAATATTAGGTTTGACAGGTAATCATAATAGTGAGTGCAATTAAACAGTTTACAAATATTATCAATTTTTTAGGTTTATAAGAAATTAAAAAAAAATAACACATTTGATTAAACTTTCAAAGAAATATATGAAAGCAAGTATTTCATTAAAATTTTAAACTCAAGGAATCATATAAACTATAAGTGTTGTAATAAAATGTATTATTATATTTTCATTTGAAAAAGAATAATCTACATAAAATAAATACCAGAAACATTAAAATTTCGATAAGAAAATATGGTATTTGTTTATTTAGACCTTTTCCGTTTTATTGTATTCCTCTTATTAGCATTGAAGAAAAATAAGAAAAATCTAGGGTCAACCATTGTTAAGGATATTTAAATGAAAAAGTCGTTACGCATTGATTTGTAAAGCAGTAAATGATAGATAATTATTTACTTGGAATCATAAAACCCTAAAAAAATTTCAGTTATGTCAATACAATTAATTTAGAAGATTCGAGTATTGCGATTAACGTAAATGATAAAAGACTGATATGAATAAGCGATTTTAATCCATTATTTACAAGTTTTTTAAATTACAATAATGTAGCACGAAATGAACCAATCTTTCTTTTCCTCCTTCAGATTTTTTTTTATTTTTTGTTGCTTTGATAATTTTTCCTTTTCTTTTTCAAAACTTGATTCCTGTTTTCGCAAGCTCTCTTCTTTTTTATTGGGTCTAATTCTTTTTTGATTTTCATTTTATCTTATTTTTCTATTTTAATTCTTCTGCTTAGTTTTGCTTTCTCAGCCTTTGCAAATTTTTTATTTTATTTTGCTTGCATGCTTCCTTGTCATTCAGATCCAGATACAACAGATGGCATTTTATATTTCACATCTATATCTTGTGTTTTTTATGTGAATAATTTTTTTCTATCAGCTTTTCCCATTTTCGATCAAATTCAAAAATATTCAACTAGGAAAGAAACAATGGTTAATTTACTTAGCACTCACTTAGCAAAATCATGAACTAAATACTGCTTTGGTAAAAAATATTTTAAAATACACAGTTCTTGTTTTTAGTCTATATTTTTAGGAGAATAATGCATGAACTTTTTTGCCGTATTCAGGGCTTGCTGGTCGGGGCCCGATTGGAGCAACGACAACATTTCTGCACGGGTTTATTTAAAAAAAGTAAAATATAACATTTTCAGAACGTATTCATGAACTATCAGTTCCGGAAACATACAAGATTCTAATTGCAATGAATTAGCTAAAAATTTCGCTACTGTTTTTAATTCGCTCATAATTATAATTAAATAAAAAATATTTTTAAAATTAATTTGAAGCGTTATATAACTTTAAAACATTGTGAATCATAATTTTTATTTGAACCCGCAGTAATTAGAGCATCCAGTGTTACCCACACTTTCCCCAATTCTAATTTGTCGAGGTTAAATCAAAAAGTTAGTTCCCGTGGAAATCCTGTGTTTCTGGGATTAAAGATTAACGCGAAGGTGACTTTTTATAATAGTCATTATTTGTATAATCGTTTGAGATTTTTGATTGAGGGTCAATATAATCATCCACCTATCATAGTGAATTTTTTATCATTTTTAGAAACAATGAATGAAGATTTAATCTTTTAAATCTAAATTGAGTTGCTTTAAGTTTAAGTAATATTAAAATTTGAAGAAGTTGGGGCCATTACACAAATAGAAGCTTTCAATTATGAAAAAGAATTTTAATTGGTATGTTTTCATAAATTTCAAATAATATCCATCAACAATTTCTACACAATATCCGAAATAATGGACATTTTTCAATGCTCTTAGGCTTTGCTGATGTGGTTTGACAAAAATTATCTTAAAAATTAGTTGAAGAACATTAAAAAAGGTTTATTATCTTTAATGTTATTTAAATTTTAGGAAAACATTGAAATTTGCACAATTATTATATATATTCTTGAACAGATGAGACACTGACTTTCTCAGAGACTCATGTTATAGAGAATTTTTATATCCTTCTTTTTTCTATTGCAGAAAAAGTATTTCGTTTATAAATATGCAAAAATAATTACCACAGGACGTGAATTGCGACATTATTATAAAGCTTAAAAGAATATTTCCTGCTTTAGCGTTAAATACAATGTATTTAATTAAGAGATTACATGCCCTTCTTAAATTATTTCAATGATTATCTCGTTCTTCTAAATCTAATGAATTAAAGATCAGATTGATCTTGATCACTCGATCGCTAACTAGCATCGACAGTCGTCAAATTATCGGGCAATTGATACACATGTATAAGAAGTTGTACAAAACTGGTCTAGCATGGTTTCTCTTTCAATCAAAAAAGATGTCCTCCAACCTGATAATGCTGATCTTGTTCTTCGAGCTTTCTGATGATCAGGGATCGATTTCCGATCATTAGGCGATCGATCTATCGATTAATTAATCTTACGGGGTAAAATATTTTTACTTATCAAATGTAAAAGGACTTGTTATCGAAATTATTCGCAACTTTTTGTTATAATTATAAGTAATAGCATTTGACAATATCTGATAAAAATTTCATAGTTACAGTAATCGTTATAAATAATTCAGAGTATTTATGTATTATGCCAAAGTATCAAAACGAATAACCTGTCAAAACAATTTTGTTTACTTATAGGTTGCCATCTTAATTTAGGTTGATTTACATTTGTAATTCAATCTGAATAGAATAAAGTGAATAAATAAAAGACACCTCATATCATCATTTAGTCACTTCCGATCCCTTCATTATTTCTAAATTGTTCCCACAATCTATCTCTCAAATAAGTGGCAATGTCAATTGTACCAATCTTAATGTCTTCACTGGCTTTTCTTTTGATAAACGGTTCTCATCATATAGCGTTGATTAAACTCAAACATAAACAAGCTTTTATTTTATAATAATATAAAATTGCTAACAATTAGCCTTCAATTTACACTTAATCCCGTCATTAGATATGTAACAAAATAGTATACCAACATGAAAAAGAATCAAATATAAGAATAAAGATGATAACAAAATAAATAAAACTGGAAAACAAACATATAAAATGAGGCCAAGTCTTTACAGATGTTTGGTTCCCGCACGTTAAAGCCTGAGGGGCTCCTAAACGATTTAAAGCATCCTGCCGATGCAGGATGTATATACGCAGGTTATACATACTGGGCTCTACAGTCTACAGAGTAATCGATCCTTCCCCCCATTTTCTCCCACGCGGTGAATGACATAACAGCTGGTATCTTTACATAAATTAATAAATAATTATATAAAATAAATAGTAAAGATGCTTACCAATAAATTGACTTGTCGTGTGTGATCATCCACCCACGCCAAAATCAGATCAGCTCCCTTCATATGGCTCTTCTCATTGAATCCAATTCCAACATATCCTAAAGTTTTTGCAGTGACCTTGAACGTGATAATCTCCTCGTCAGAAGGATCCCACTCAAGCACTACATCCCCATCATTATCCAGAACCTCAATTCTACTGAATTCAACATCCTTAACACTATTTTCTGAAATTAAACTTCTTCTTTCTCTGACACTTTCTTCAAAAACCCGACGATGATCTTTCTTTCCGTCTTTAAGGTCGGCCTTCAGAGATTTAGCATCTGGTAAATATTTTTTAGGCACCCTATTCCAAAATTTAGGACTTTTCTTCAAAGGAGGAACCTCCCTCTCATTTGGATAAGATCCAATAAATTCGACTTGGGATTGATCATCAAGATCCTCACGCTCTTTATGAGAAAATGGTTTTGCAGTAAATTTTTCTTTGAGTAAAATCTCGTCAGTCTGAAAAAGAGCAAGTTGGTCTTTTCCATCGATCATGGGCATTCCTCTCTTAGGCTCATTTTCAATATTATTCAAAAATTCATGCTGGTCCTGGCCTGGATTCATTTCCTGCTTGTTGGGAAATTCGAGACCATCGCCCTTGAGGGGTTTTCTTTGGTTCTTCCCCTTAGCTTTTCTTATCCTGTTCCAATTTTCGTCTACGTCAAGACGCTGTCTTCTGTAGTTTCCAATTCTGAAAAAAGGCCCCTCGATGGCACTTCTTTTATTTCTTGACCTGTTTCTCAGGTCCTTGGGGTGGCTTGTTTTATACTCAAGGGTCTTCATCGTCTCGTCCATGTGTTCCACATAAAGATCAAGAAGGTCCCCACCGACTATCCAGTGGGTACAAAACAACAAAACTACCTTGAAGAGCAACATTTTGCTGTTTTCACAATTGCATTTGATTTCACTGATTCACTTTTTTCCAAATATTTTGATTTGTTTTAAATACGGTTTTTCATATATATATATTTAACAATAAATTATTTAATTATAGCTTCTTTAATAACTTAGATAATAATAAATTAATAACAGAATCCAGAATAAAAAAAGTCTCCACCGAATGTTAAGCTTCGCGCTAAACTTAGATCTTATAACTTTGGACACTCGAACACTTACGACGAATTTTGACTGTGATTTGATGAAAGAAAAATAATTTTCAAGAATCTTATCGAAGTAAAAATAGAAAAATAAATTATTTTCGTCAGCGTTTTTCGTCTTCGAGATCGTCCTTTGGTGAAGGCTCGTTTCTCATGGCTGATTCGTACATGTTTCGCGCACGACAGTTGTGCCGGGACTAATTTAAACATGCGGCTGCCCCTGCGGATACCGAGCATCAGCAGCTGCTTACCTGCCCGAGTTCGTGCGCCTTCGTACGGGCCGAAGGGCCCGAACGTTGCTGATCGGTAGGAAAAGGCCCTGCAGCGACCAATCCCGACGCCTTTTTGGCAACGGGATACAACGGAATATAGTGGCGGGTCGGCAACCGCCGAAAGCGAAGCCTCAACCTTTGTATTTTATTGCCGCTTTCGTTTCGGGCTGGATCTACGGCGTAAGACGTAAGTGGTACGTTGGGACCGTTGGGCCCCATACATACTGCACATATACCAAACTAAACGACCTACCCGCGAGTAGGTACCATAGGTACGCAATTATATTGTACCGGTTTCGCGAAACCGAAGGGTGCCTTCATTTGAAGCTTAGAATTGACGCGGATGCTTCGGGGTTCTAAGAAATTTTTACTCATAGAATGAGATTTTAGGATGCTCTGTTTATTAAGATATATAGATTTATAAAATAGCATTTATTCGTTCGAAAGTATTTGGAGCGATAGTTGAAGAGTTGACGAAATTACGATATACGCAAATGATATTTATTAAATTGTTTTTGGCTTTTTGTGACCCTCAGTGTTAATATTAGTTTTCCGTTTTTTGGCTTTTGGGTCCATAAATAATGAAGAAGATTTAAATTTTCTAAATCTTCTTCATCATTTATGGACCCCAAAGCCACAAAACGGAAAACTGATATTTATTAACTAAGGAAAAATAGTTTATTATTAAATAAGCGCGAGGAAAATACTTCTAAAATTGTGGTGATAAATCATTTTGAATTCTTGAAAACGATTATTATTACAACCATTTCATAAAAATTTGTTAATTTTTTTATCATTCATTTCATAATTCATTTTTAAAACATTCTAATTTTTAATTACGCTTAATTCTTAAATCGTCTAAATTTTAGAAATGTTTGAACTTTTAACGATATACTACACTACATTTTATAATTGAAACACATTTAATTTTCAATAGTTCTGATTTTGAAATCACTGAAATTTTATTGCTTCAATTTCGTATAATATAAACTATAAAGATAAAGCATCATTTAAAATGATAGATACGTAATTTGGAAATTTCAATTTAAAATTTGTCGAATTTTGAACGATTTCAAATTTTGATCTTTAAACTTGAAATGCTTCATATTCTCAATACATTATTGGGAACCGCTCAAGTCAATAGGCTACTTGGTGACGAAATTTCGAAGTTTTCTAGACGGGTCACTATCTGCTCATAAACATGTAGAGATACTCAGATAAGACATATATTTAAATATGATCAGATTTTTTGATTATTTCGCGTATTTCTACTGTCTTTCAAAATGAATATTGAAAGTGGAATGCGTTTTGAATCAAGAGCTACTAAAATTAAAGCTCTCTGCTAAAGCTTTTAGCTGTAATAGTATGGCCCGAAGAGACCCTACTGTGTGAAAATTACGTTTATTCCTAAATGTAAAATAAAACTAATAATAATAAGGTAATTACAAATTGTTGTCGTGTAGCTGTTTGAATAAAATAACCAATTTTAAGAAAGGACAAATTTTTGTGTGAAAACGACGTTTATTTTCAAATGGAAAATGACCGGGCTCGGGCTTGTTGGGGAATATAATTCCGAGAAATCAGTTACCCCCATGAAAAAGACCCGCGGTCCGAAATCGCCACGAAAAATTCTCATAGCTCAGCCTCCAAATAGGATCGCTTGCATTCGAGTCATATTCAAGTGAGAATTACATGTATTATAAAAATTATTGTCTCAAGCTTAAGATGGTTACAGCCCAATGTGTCGAAGGCATTTTTGTGTAGTTGGATTTATTTTTTATTTTTGAATAGTATGCACGGGGCTGTCCCGGTATATATTATCAGTCACGGACGCATTATTGTAATGCAATCAAGTGATCTGATAAGAACGTGTGCCTTAACACATTGGGCAAAGCCTGGTTTTTACCCCATCATTCACGGACTGGGTTGCAGTCAAGTGCATGATGGGGGGACCTGCAGCTTAAGGTGGGATCCGAACCACCAGAACCTCGGTAAAGGTACATTAAAAAATTTCAAGAGGTACCGGTTCAGGGATCGAACCCCGGACCTCTAAGGCGAAGTCCGAGCGTCTAACCAACTGAGCCACCGAGGCTCTTGATACTATTATTATTTGTATTAGTATTATTTTAGATATTTTAAATATATTATTCTAAATAAGTATTATGAGTAAGGTAACATTTTTATTTGGGGAAAAATACTTAATGTGATTTAAGAGGTAGGGGAGAGTGGGGTATGGTGTCCTTGTGGGGCATGGTGTCTATTACAAAAAATGTCCACGTTTGTTGATTTCCATGTTAGTTTTTTGCATAAAATGACTTTCTGTGTTTGGAAAAATAGTGAGGTGATGAAATTTTTCTTTAAAATACGTGTCAGAAAAGTTATTATGAAAAAAACAGTTTTGACGGAAACAGATGGAAAAGTCTTTGGCAGAAATTAAGCACTTACAGCATATGTGCAAATACTTACAGCATGCAAATATTATATTCTGATAGGTGAATTATTTCTTTAAACTTCTGGTATCATAAATTATTTTTATAAGCGTTCTAAATGTATTAAAATTAATAAAATCTTGAAACATGACATACGGGGCATACTGTCTACAAAATTTTGTGGAGATATGGTAACAGTGCTTGATAACGGGTCGGTAATATGATCGATAATGTAGAAAACCTCCGAAATATATTTATGTCCTGCCTATTAAAATTCGAGGTTCTTAATAATAAAGTTATACGGATGATGAACATCGAAACGTGATTTGAAGTTTTATTGAATAATAATACGGCAAGTACCAAGTTCACGTTTAATTACTTTGAAATAGGCTGTCATGTGAAATTCGCGATTATAACCTACAAATATAAAATTTGTCATTATAAAGGTTATAAATGTATTTACATTCCTAATTATAATTTTCTATTAAAATATACTTGAAAGGATTTTCTTTACTTAACGGATCGATTTCATGTTTTATTCCTTTGAAAGAGACCAGCATGTAAACTTTGAGGTTATAACCTAAAAAGACTAAAACTTATTGTTATGAAGTTTTTTCCATTCCTAATTATAGTTTTCCATAACAAACACACTTCAAGTAATTCTCATTATTTATTAGGTTGAACCTAATTACATTGGTTGAACAATAACTCAATAAATAGGATTTCGAATATTATTGATCAATGCCTGTTTTGAATTTTCGCGCCTTTGGTATCTTTCGGTAAAGAAGATATCTGGTAAAGGAAAATGCAGATCCTCACACGCTGAATAGAATTTTCAAGGAGTAAGAGGTTATAACTAGGTTTTTCAACACACTTTACTTTGATTTTTTCGTTACATTATACTTTCAAGAATTATTATATTGTACGCTTTTTATTCTACAACGTTCATATTTATTAAATAAACCGGCAGTAATATGAAGGACACCATGCCCCATGGTATGGGGTATGCTGGTCGAAATGCGAGACAAACGAATGAATTAAATATTAAATAATGACGTTGTTAAAAACCGGATTTAAGTAATGACATATGTAACCTGATAATGTGAGCTTTTCACCAAAAAATACAGACATCAAAATCACATTTCAATTATATTTTATAGGACATTTCCTTCAAAGCCTGACACCATGCCCCACTCTCCCCTACTTGGCAGTATTTGACGAAATCTGATGTGATATTATTTTTTTTTTTTTAATTGAATTAAAAAATAATATTTTTTAATACGGATAGCTCAATATGTTACTTTGTGTTACTTTCTATTAGATAATTGAACATTTTTATTAATATATTTATATATAAAATGTATAAATATTAATAAGTGTTAACAATAGGTCAATGAAATTTATTACACAATCAATTGAAATTTTCATGACATTTTTTTACATTTTCATACTATTTTTCAAAGCATAAATTAAGATCAAAACAGAATTTACAGGCGCGGTCTTATTCGGAGGTTCGCCCCCGATTCTATGATGCGCGAAGTAGTGGGGGCAACTTACGAACGAATACTAGGAGAAGCGGTCTTATTTGGAGAGGGCTTATTCAGAGGTTGCACTGTATTCTCTTAAACAATACAAGCAATGAAAACAATATTATATGCAGGTAGCAAAGGGAGTGCATGGGTAAATGGGAAGCTGAGTGACTGATTCGATATTTTGAAAACTGTTAGGCAAGGATGCGTTATGTCTCCATGGCTATTTATTATATTCATGGACAAGTGGCTAAGAATGGCCCTCTTCGACGAAGAAGGTGTGAATCTCGGGACAGTGAGAGTGCGTGGGTTGGCGTTTGCAGATGATAAGGTTGTTATGGCAGAGTCAATCGAAGACTTGCAAAGAATGTGGATCAAACTGAATACAAGCATGAAGAACATGGGCCTCAAAATTAACGTAAATAAAACAAAAATTATGGTGTTTAAAGAAAAGGGGAAGAAAACAATATGCAATATTGTCCTGAATGATGAGACAATAGAACAAGTTGATAAGTACATATATCTTGGTAGTCTATTTACTGATGACGGAAAGATAGATGGAGAGATAGATAGGCGTATAAATGAGAGTAAGAAAGTTATCGGTAGAACGGGATCCATTGTCAGAAGTAAAAATATATCAGGTAAAGCTAAAATGGCGAATACTTACAACCACTGTGCTGTACGATAGGGAGACCTGGACATACCAGGAAAAGGATAAGAGTAAAATTAACGCGGTTAACATGCAATACTTGCGTATGGTGTGCGGTAAAACGCTAATGGACAAACTTAGTAACGCAAGAATCCTCAAAGAATGTGGTATAGATGTGATACTATTTGTCAGGTATGAAAGAAATTTTTCAAGATGGCTTGGTCATGTTGAGAGAATGAAAGATGAACGACTGACGAAACAAGTATATCAAGGTAAAGTAAATGGCAGCGTACTGAGAGCCAGACCGAGGAAAGAATGGTCAGAATGTGTGAATGAGACCCTAATTCGAAGAGATATAAGAAGCCTCAGAAACACAAGAGCTTGAATGAGAAAATTCACGGACGTGAAGGAAGCTAAAGTCCTAATTTTGGTTAAAAGTCTTATATTTTTAAATATAATATAGCTATTTATATTCTTCTTCCTGATTCTGATGTAATTTCTCACCCTCTTTCGAAATTAGTTGTTATTAGCTTTTTTCTCCTGAATATTTTCTAGACTCTGTCCGTGCCTTGCAGAGAAAAAAGTATTTTTTTTTGTCTCAAAAAAGGAATGACACAAAATGACCCACGATATATGAAAATAGTCAAAGAAATAAAATTGTTTCTCTCAAGAAGTTCTAGACAAATGTCTCTTGACACTTTTTTTATATCTCGCGTTATTTTCGAGATTTTTGCGAAAATAATGATAAAATCCATTAATATTGATTTTTTCTCAACAATACAATTTTATGGTATCATAAAAAACAAAGAGGATCATAATTTAACAGTCCGTTTCGGGTTTTCAACAAAACATAAAATTGTATTGTTGAGACAAAAATCTTTAAGGATTTTATACAGATTTTGGCACAAATCTCGAAAATAACGCGAGACAGGATGAACTTTCAACTGACATTTTTCTAGTACTTTATAACATATTGAGAACAAGTAAGTGTACAAGTTTTAAAGTCTCAGATACTCAGGGTAAAATAAATTAGGGTAAATAAATCCAAGAGTTAAAAGAAAAGCGGGCAACATTAAACATCGATTTCGGACAGTATTAAATTTTGTAATAAAAATATTGATTAATAAAATCGTCCATCGGGCAGAATTAACATTTCCTTAGAATATTAGAATACACCCTGCAGACACTTGCAACCAGCAAACGTTAGCAAACTTTTAGTAAAGGACTTTTGTCATTAAGCAGGTAAAAATTCCGAAATTTAAAAAAATGATTAATTTTCCTTAAGTAATTTATTTGAAAAAGTTTAAAATATGGTAAGTTTGAGGAACATAATTGAAGCGCTGAGAACGATCGCTAGGTAAAATCCACTTTTGTAGACATTTTTTTTCGCGGTTACAACTACTTTAGGTTTTGGCCTATCGATATTTATAAGTGTATATGTCATAGAAACTTGCTTATATAGTTTTTTTCCCGAATTTTCTATTTTGAATCCTATCACAATATTTGTTTCTCCTG
>CAKNWT010331632.1:5870-20611 GCA_932066315.1 Andricus coriarius
GCTGAGTTGGAACAGTAATTTTGGTAAAAAAATGGAAGAATTGAGGTTGATAACTGGATAAGGATCATAAATTATATTTTACGGCACGAAAAAAAAGTTTTCTGCTATAGGTTTTGAAATATAAAATTTTGATAAAATTATAGAAGCATGTGTTTTTCCAGAACTCTACATTAAATATGTGCGAAAACATTAAGATACATTTTTTTCTTAGTGGGAGAGGAGGAAAAAAGGACTTTATGCAGTTGTCATTCTCCTGCCTTTAATTATAATTTTGACTTTTGAAGAGGGAATTTTCTAAAAGCATTATCAATTTTGAGATGGAGCAGGTAATTTCCATTAAGAATTATAATTTTCATTTTAAGTTCAATTAAAATATGAATTTATGTTAGGAATTATAATTTGACTCAGAACAGAGAATTTGTTACATGGAACGAGAATTTTGGAAAAGAATTGTAATTTTAATTCAGAAAAAGGGAATTTAAAAAAAATCCCTGTTCCAAGTCAGCATTCATCACAATTTTGAACTTCCCCCTTCCAAATTTTGGAATACGGAAGGTACTATATTTCTGAATTATAAAAGAAAATTATGTACATAAATGTATAACTCTGACTTGAAACTGGGAATTTTCGTAAAGTATTATAAATTTCGCTTTGGAACAGGCGATTTTCGTGAAGAATTATAATTTAGATTTTAGAACTGGCAGCTTTCGTAAAGAATTATTATTTTACTGGGGACAGAGACTTTCTAACATGTAACGCGAATTTGGGAAAATAAGTTTAATTCTGATTTAGAAGAAAGGAAGTTGAAAAAAGTCGCCATAAAATACTCAAATTAGACTCCAAATCATCTCCAACCTTTACAATACTTTTTCCGTACTAATAAAAGAAGTATCTCTCTATTTAAACATAATACTATCTCTGCAAACTTTTATCCGTTATTTAGAGTTAGAACATAATACAATCGCTTCCATTGAGTTGGATCACGCTTTAAAAGTGATTGAAATTCAAATTGAAGAGCAATTGGAGAAGAGTGTAAAATAGAAGCAAATTCCAATCTCAATTCTTCTAGATAAAAAAAGTGTAAAATGCAGTTTTTGGTATCCTATAAATACCCCAAAAGTTTAGTTTAGTTAGCCATAATTTAAGAGGAAGAAAAAATAAAAAATGAAAGATTTAAAATACGGATGTTACAAACCGATTATGAATCACGAGATAGAAGATTGTATTTGGTTGGAATTCCTGTGGCAGAAAGTTGAGGCGAAAACGAAGTGGAAAACGCAATAATCGGTTCGTACCTTCGTGCGACCTCGACTCCGGTTAGATGTTAGTGGAAAAAAGGGAGAGAAAAGAAGAGGTAAAATGGACCACCCGACTGACAGGAATTTACATCCTCTCCTGTGCAATCTGCGTGAGTGAATTGTGACGTGTTACCGTGGTCCGGAGAATTAGATCCGGAAAATCCGTAACAATTACTCGAGCGACGGTTACCGAAGTTACCTCTTTCCCGTTCTTTCACCCCTTTCCAACTTCTATCGGAATCTCCTCTTTCTTCCTTCCTTCCGTTCTCCAGTGAAATTCGAACTGGCACTTTACAGACTCGAACGAAATTGAATGATTTACAATTTCAAACCGCTCATTTTTGGAATTTAATCCTTTTGTTTCACTTGCAGCGGAATTTATTCCACCTGCGTATTGTTACTTTGAACATATTATCTTTTACAAAAGGGTTTCAAACGAACACTTTGTCTCTCGCATATTCCATTCTATTTCCAAATAATAATGCTGTTTTTACAAACTAATAAATCAATTTGTGTAGAATGTAGGAGGTAAACAAATTTTTTATCTCTTACAAGGGGAATCTGCAGTTTCTGGATTTTGATTGGATTCATACTCCTCCCAGTAATAGGTCATTGCCAAAATTTTCATATGCTAAAGCAAGTTCGATTCTTTTCCAAGATGTCAATCACCGCCTAAATAATAATTTTATTCTTATTTCAAGGCTTTTTCTGGAATTCGCATTCTTCTTATGTATCTAAGTTTATTTGCAAACTAAGTTTAGCTAGTTGTTAACGTAGCTCTTTAGAGACATTTAAAAGTACTTTTACTAATGCCCAATGATTTATACGCAGTAACTCTCCGATTTAGGTTAAACGATGAAACACGTGTGGTGTATATGCTTGAATCTACGCGTGTGTAATTTTGCCTTATCGCAAAATGCTCTTCTCTTCACGTGAGTCTGCTTATCCAATTATGGAAAGATCTTGAAACCGTTTTGCGAAAAGTGCAGAAATGATTAAGTGGAAATGTGATTTCTTCTCCTATTTTTTATTTACTGAAGATAAGCATCTTCATTTTCAAATCATATTCTGTTCAGCAGCTATCTAAATAGAATTTAGTGAAATTTCCCTAATTCCTTTTGTTATTCCCCCTTTTAATAATAAAAATTTCACTAATTAAAATTTAGAGAGAATAATGTTCTACACCGATGTGATAAATAAAACGAAATATGATTTTCCGAGTCAGGTTTATTCTGAATATTTCTGATAAATTCGTTATGAAATTTTTCGAATTAATCGAACCCATATTTTTTTCTATTAATTTTTATGATTCGCGACTGGGGAGTAGATCAATCACGAGTGGGCAGCATAATGCATCGAACAAATAAAAAATGAATTCCGAGAGGGGCGAATCGTTCAAAATTAAAACCGGTCAGCAGAAAAATAATGAGATTTGGACGTTCATTAAATGAAGAAATGTGTGTGTAAGTTTATGGTTGTGAGTGAGTGAATGTGTTTTAGGGGTATGTTGGGAAACGATTGGCTTGGAGCATATACTATCAAATCTCCAACACCATTGGTCCCCCTTCCATATCTCTGCAACCCTCAGACCCACAAACCACCACCACAGAATCTCAATTCAATACACACCAACACATTCGCGAATTTTACTCGGGTAACATGAATTTCAACTCACATGATAATCACCTTATACCAGTATGTGTGTCTGTTTCCGTATGTATTTGTATCTGGCTGCACGTGCATTGCGAATGCCCCCTTTGCAAGGGAGCAGGTTGAGAAAGAATGCGTTAATATTATGCGGGGGTGCGTTTGACGCGCCTGTCCGAAGCAGAGAATTTATAATACGAAAAACCTCATTGCTAGTGACGTTATTAATTTGTGCGAAATTAGTCCCTTTCATTATTTGTTGATTTTCTTTGAAGTCAATTTTGATACCCTTCTCATATTTCAACCCAGATAGACTATCTTATCTGTAACTAAAATAACTACTAAACGCAAAAACGATGATTGATTTGAATTTATATGGTGCCCGCAGGTCTGTGAAAACCTGGAAATAAGGGAATAGTCAGGGATTTGGACAAAAAAATTGTAAAGGTCAGGAAACTTCTGTAAGAAGCAATCTAGGCACTTCAAATAACTATCAACAATGATCAGGACTGCCATAGTCTTAGTCATTTTTTTTTAAGTCACTTTTGACTTTTTCAAGAAAAAGTCATTATAGTACCTATTTGTAAATAATTTTTAAATTATAATTACCCTTCCTCGGAACTAAAAAGTAGAATTTCATCCCCGCTTCATAGGAATTGAAAATGACTGAAATCATACTCATGCTATGCAAAAATTATTTCCCTTTTCTTCAAAAGATGTTTCGACAGTAGATACACCATCATTTGCCAGACGGTCCTCAGATTTTCATTGGCTTTTAACGTTCAACTTCAATTTCTTAATACTTTTAATCGTACTTCACTTGTAAAAATTAGTTTTTTTCTTTTTTTATAATTTTAGTTCAAGCAAGTGTCATGTGATATTGATTATTATATCATATTATTACTTTTCTTTCAATAAATTAACCCATGGGTTAACCACTATTGAATTCAGGTATTTCTATTCTATTTCCTATTTCTGAATATTTTGAATTCATTTGAAACCTTTTAGAGTATTTAAACAAATTCTCAGAAGTTTTTAATAGATTTTAATAATTTGAAGGAATTTGACAGATTTTAGGTTATTTTTTAAAAGTCGGACGAATTTTTAATAGTTTTAAAACGTTTAAAGGATTTCTAAATATTTCAAAGAATTTTACATGTTTCAGGCCCTTTTAGAAGGTTCGAACAAATTTTTAATAGATTTTAATAATTTTTAGCTTGAAGAATTTAAAGATTTGATTGTATTTTTTAAACTGTCAAGTAGTTTGAAACAGTTTTAAAAAGCTGGAAGCAATTTCAAAATATTGCAAAGAATTTGAAATATTTTAGGGTATATTAAATTATCTGAATAATGTTCATGATTTCAACAATCTTAAAAAATATTTCATGCGATTTTAAATAATTTCCTAGAATTTCGGAAGATATAAAATTATTTTATAGAACCTAGAAGGTTTTAAGAAATTTTTAAAGATTCACAAGAGGTGCGCGATTTTGTAGGGTTTCAAAGATTTGAAGAGATTCTTAAATCGCTCTAAATCATTGTTGATTCATACTGGTTTCTTTTAAATTCCTTGGAATTTTATTAATTTACTTTAATTCTTCTGAATTTACTCAATTCAAAGGATTGTTTTGATTTTTTTTTAGTTTTTGTTTAATTCATCTTGAATTCTTCTGAACTTACCTTGAATTCTTAGAAATTTTATTAAATTCTGTTGAATTCGCTCGAATTTGTTTAAATCCCAATTTTCAAATTTTTTTCAATTAACTTGATTCTTTTAAAATTCACCTTGAATTTATCTAAATTTCATTGAAGACTTTTCATTTTTCATAAATTTATCTAAATTCACTCCCTTTTTTTAAATTAATAGATTTCTTTACATGCATTTGAATTATTTTAATTTAACTCGAATTATTTTGACTTATTATAAATTGACTTCCTTTGAATTCTTCTAAATTCAAAAGATCATTAGTTACATTATTAATGCACTTTAGTCATTTTCTGGGCTAGAAGTTAGTCACTGGTGGTAATTTGTTTACTTTTTCGAAGTAAATTGGGCTGTGTCAACCCTAAAAATAATAAAGTAAACTAGCTGTGAATTTGATCTCGGATGTTTCCAGTTTGTTTGTGTTTACAATTTCATGATGCTTCTTTCATGAGCACATTGCTTCCTCATTCTGATTAATTAGCAAATATTATAATGCTTATATAATATTATTATAATTCCTTATCGAGCAACTAAAAATAAAAAAATACAAATAGGTCAATCAAAATGCCTCGAATCAAGGAGTCTTTTCTATTCCTGCATGAACTTTGAATTATGTTGAAGACAAAAGTTTTACGATAAAAGGCCCATTTTTGAGATGATAGTGGTAAAAATTAGTCTTCCAAATTACTTCCATTCATCTGCAATTATGGAATATTCTGGTCAACGAATAAAAATTTTTTCGAAATTGTTAAAATTACAAAGCTTCCTCCAGGAGGAAGAAAATTGTATCAATTTAAATTCAAAATTGTTTTCTTCCATTTATATATAAAATTTTATACTCTAAACATGTTACAAGGTAAAAGTTTTGTCCACCCTGATTGAGTCCTTTCATTTTGTCAACTGATTATTGATTTAATACTAGCAAAAAGAAGAAAGAGTAATACCTATGCTGAAGGAAAAGTTGAAAACTAAGTTGGGAAGGGATTAGGAAGTTCTTGAAACTCGACGTGAATGACCTCGTCTCTGTCAATGCAAAACTACAGTTGGACATACGTCCCAGCGACGAGGGTATTCCCCTATCTCCAGATCCCCAAAAGTCGACGTCTCAAATCGAATCGTTGCCAGAACGAGCGTCTGCTGGACAAATGCTTTCGACGAGGTCCTGCAGGAATCTCAGGGAGTTTCAGAATCGTCGCGGAATCTCTCAACCTCTAATTGGCGCATTCACGCTACGGTTGGTTCCTATCGACTTGCACTTGCAGCGTATGCCAATTCCGACGCTCCACAATTTACGACCCAAAGTTCTTGTGGTTTCAACACAAAATCGCAATATTAAGATTCGAAACTCCGCTTCCAAGCTACTGGTCTTTTATAATATAGTATTACTTAGAAGAAAGGGTGTAAGAATAATCCCAAATTACCGTGGCATCTCATTTGATTAACAATGAAATTTAAATTTGATATCCTTACTCGTTTCGTAAAACTTCGTTGTAGATAAATTGTTATTAGGCAGGAGATAAATTATTGCTTGACAGATACTCCTTGCGTTTTTGGTTTTCTCTTCCATCGTTCTTTATTATTTTTCTTTCGTGATAAAAATGTTGTTTAATTTTTTTTCAAACATTTAAAAATTGGTCCTAAAACTGGACTTACATTAGATAAAGTATTTATAGTCAGATACGTTTTGACGACTGTTATTTACTATGGTCCATTTTTCTTTCTTTTCCATATATTTCATACTGTTCTTTTTTTCTTTTCTCTTCTTCAAATAGCAAATAATTTTAAATAATTAAAAAAAATGGGTCAAATTGTATGACGATTTTTGTAAAGTTCTGCCAGCAGTAGATAAATCATGATTTGTCAGACATTTCGGAACTTTTGGAATTCACTCTTACTCACTCTCAATAAACACTAACGGATTTTAAAAATAAATGGTTTTATGCATTCTTTTTAAATAATGTTTCTCTTTATGTTCACTAATGCTTAGTTCTTTCACGTTATACTATTTTTAATTACAAATAATTTTTAATAACGTAAAAAGGCTACAATGGAGGTGGTAAATACTTGAATTTTTGTAGTGGTTAAACCTCCAGATAAAAAATGGTGTATTATGCATCAAAGGGCAGAAGTGGGACATTTTCGAGGAGCACTAAAAAACACACGTGTCGTAAAAAGTCCCCTCTCCCTTGCTGCATACGATATTTACCAGAACAAATGCATGATTTCCGACGTTTTTTGTAACACAGGCATGATTTCTCCTCATATGAAGAAATTTTGGAAGCTGAATTCTTATTTTAATATGAATTTAGGAAGATTTGATAATTTATGTTATGATGAAAAGTATTTTTCACTCCCTAGAGACTGAAAAATAAAATTTGAGCTTCGCTTGGAAAAACTTTCTCACTTTTCATCAAAAGATGCATTTACAGTAGATGAATCATTGTTTGTCAGACATTTCCCAGATTTTCGATATTATTGGCGTTTAGCTGTTCCCTCTAATTTCTCAATACTTTTAGTCGTCCTATACTTTTGAAAACAAGTGTTTTTTATGCTTTTATCAAAAACATCTTGGTGGTACCAACAATAACATATAAAACTCCTTCTTTTCCTGAAAATGCGGTAAAATATTCTTTACTTCTTTTGCAGAACAATGTCTGTAATTACTCGAGATTCCGCTATCCAAGTAACCCTATTATTTTTCATAAATTAGTTTTTTTTAGGTTTACTTTGACCTGCAGATTTCTTTTTTTTTTGTAATGATTTTAATTAAGTATTATTTTAGCTGAATGGAATTGTTGTCACATCTACTATATAATTGCGCAAAGAGGAGATAGATCATGTGTGGCCAAACATTAAAAATTTTGTATTATACTCATCTTATACACTTTCATTTTGGTTTAAATATGCTAATTATTCATTCTTTTGTTGTTTTTCAATTACAATTAAGTTTAGCTGATTAAAGTGAAAAAGCAGAAAAATGTCACGTTATTCATTTTGTTTTACTCATTGTCGATATTTTTTTGCAGAATTATGTTAATAGTAGAAACATCTTTACTGGTTACACATAATTTAATATCATGTCACACTCATATTTTATTCTTAATTTTTAGTTACTATTATTGAAGTAATAAATCTATGTGGCTAAAAAATGGTTATACACTAAATGACGAAACTCTTTCATATTCTGAAATTTCTTGAAGCTATTTGTTCGCATTGCGAGAATGAGAAGAATGGAATAACCGAGGACGGACGATTAAATTCGAGCAACCCCATTTCATTCGAAACGGAGCTTAACCCTCGCGATCGTTTGTAACCATCCGGACTTGACTTAGACTCTTCGTGATCTCATTTTCTCCGTCTATTTTTCTCTTCCGGAGGGTAGACGTATCGAGTACCGATCACTACGCATAATCTGCGTGCTCATTATTACTAGGACTGTAAGGGGACGAAGCATGTGTACCTAGTGCACGTACGGCACGTTCATTATGGACGACGATACGGAGCATTGTTTGCACAATGAGAGGGTGAATGCGGCAGTGTACGCAGTGTGCCTATACACCCTTAATACGCTACCCCCTACCCCTCCCACACACCACCTCTTGTTCCTTTCCTGTCGCCTCGTCTCTTGTCTCTAACGCTGACGAGGTACATCCATTTCATCCCTTACCCGCTCTCCTTTACTACCCCAGGCCAACCCTCCGCATCTCTTCATCTCGAACTCTCGGCTTCCTGAGCATCGCTCTGCGGTGACACGCGTTCATGTAAACTACATGAGTATATCTACCGGGAAGCAGATTCTCATCGCTCATGAGTTTAACATGAATTTTGATTGTAAATTGGACTTTGCGATTTTCTTTTTTTTTAAAGAGTTATTGTTGTTGGAGAGGAAGTTTAATAGTGAGAAAATTCACGTGTATGGAAAGAAATAATAGGTGTAAAAAACCGTTGATCTTTAGATCGATCATTCACAGTTTATTCCAAATTGGCAAATTATAAGAAACTTTTTTATATTAGCGAATGACCATAGTCAAGTGACAAAAAATGATAATAATCTGACAGTCATGTTATCTCAAGTTTTTGTTTTTTCCTCATCCTTTACTCTTTAATCATTTTCATCTATCTTTCCAAATTCAGCTTTATTTCTTATTTCTAATTATCTTATCATTTGTTGTAATGATGCACCAGCAGTAGATAAATCACCTTTGTTTAGACATTTCGTAAGTTATCCGTTTTTTTTGTGATTTTACATTAAAGAATTATCATAGTAAGGAGATGAAAAAATACTAATAATTTGATAGTTATGTAATGATAATCTACAAACTGTCTACCGTTACGGAACTTACCATGAGACTAACCACCTTTCCAGCTCGTTCACGACTAACGTTCTGCAAAATTCCGTAATACGAGTTAGTGCTATCATACTTTTTCTAAAGCTGCGGCAACAGTAGATATAACATCATTGGCCAGACATTCTCCAGGTTTTTGTTTTTTACTTGTCCTTCATCCTTTACTCTTTATTCATTTTCATGTATCTTTGAAAATTCAGCTTCATTTCTTATGGCACATTATTTTATCATTTTTTGGAAAGATGCACCAGCAGTAGATAAATCATATTTGGTCAGACAATTAGTATGTTCAGCGTTTTTTTGTAATTTATAATAACGAATTATCATATTAAAGACATGAAAACTTATAATAATTTGATAGTTATGTAATAATAAGTTATGAACTGTCTACTGTTACGGAATTTCCCGTAAGATTATGTCCTTTCCTAGCCCGTTTAGGGCTAAAGTTACGGAAAATTCCGTAATATGAGTCAGTGCTATCATACTTTTTCGAAAGCTACAACAAAAGTAGATAAAACATAATTGATCAGACATTCTGCAAGGTCTTGCTTTTACTTATCCTTCGTCTTCCACTCTCCATTCATTTTCATGTATCTCTGAAAATTCAGCTTCATTTCTTATTTCAAATTATTTTCCCATTTTTCGTGAAGATGCACCAGCAGTAGATAAATCATATTTGGGCAGACATTTTGTAAGTTGAGCGTTCTTTTCGTCCTCAACCCTTCATCGTTCTTGCTTTATACTTCAAGAGATATTTTTTAATTATCCGTGGTTGACATGTATTTTCACAATAAAGTAAAATATTGTGAAAATTGTAATTGTTTGTAAAAATCTGTAATCACCTGTACAATTTTCAAATTATTTCCAAGTAATAGCAATTAATTGTAGGTTTAAGTCTATTTTTTCTTGATGTTTTTCAACAAATTTATTAAAATACGTGAAAAAGTACAAAAAACTTTTACTAGAAAGTATATTTCTTCTAAAATTCGTACATTATTTGCAAAATTTTACAAGTAGGAATAAATTTATACAAAAAATATATTTTTCACATTATTTTACTTTGTTTTAGTATTTTTTATTTTCTTATGCTAATAGATTTCCACCAAGGATTGTCACACTTCTCGCAGTGCCATCAAGTAGTAGATAAATCATCTATGGTCAGACATTTCTAAATTTTCTTGGTTTATCATCCCTGAATCTTTATTATTTATTCTGTATATTAAGGGTAGCCACTAGGTCAGAAAACAGAGATTTTTCTAACCGAAAAGAAACGTTGAAAAAGGAATAGTTTAAAATTAAAAGCTTTATAATTTTACAGTTTCGAGTTGAAACATTATATGGGCGCTTTGCAAACGGATTTCAATTTTTTTTTCCAAAATGCAAGTGAACGAAAGTTTTAAATAATGTAATAATTGTTATCAGTTTTTATAGACAAACGTACTAGAATTCACTTTGTAACATGGGAAAGCTGCTTGACCTACATATACATTTCGACATGCTTTGCGGTCAAAATAATTCAGAAAATGTATTTAAAAACGTGCAAAAATTGCCTGTATGTTTTTAAAAAAAATTCTTGGCCAAGCTGATTTTTACTATTAAAACTTATATCCAAGACGTGAATTTGTATAAAAAGAGTTCCAGGACATTTTATGGGGAAATAAAATAACAAATTATTTTTCGTTTAATCCTCTTTTTTTGGAAGGCTTTGTAGTTGTTACTTTAGGTTCCACCCATATTTTTTTCCGTATTATGAAACAACTTGCGAAGATTTATTCAGCCTTTGGATTCTGGAAACGCCATGTATTTTCAGAAATTGATGGATACTACCTATTTTTACAACGAAAATCGATCCTCATAACATCTATCATCTCAAATTCATCTCTTCACGTTTCAAATATGTGGATCTGTAGGGAGAGATACTTGAATTAAAAACTATTTGAAAATCGGTTATATACTGAAAAATGTTTATTATCAGTTGTCAATATAAGTTCTTTAAACATGGAAAATTTGTAATTGATGATTTTCAAAATGTATGTAACTATATTAACGATAGTTGACTGTGGAAGACTTGATTTCAGAATGAACAATTCAGAATTTGTTCAGAAGAAAACGATCTTCAAATTGAGATGTTAAAAAATAGTATTGTTTTAAGCTGCAGTCATTCAAAATAATTATATTAAAAACAAACGATTTAATTTTGTTATTTTAATTTACTTGATTTCCAAAGTTTTTAGAATGTTCAACTTTTGTGGCTTACAATTGAATATTCTTCAATTCCGAAAGTTGAAAATATGGATAGTTAATTCATTTTTTATCATAAATCTTACTCGATTCCAATTTACGATTATAAGCTTTCGCAGGCCTTATTCTAAAACAGTTTAAGTCAATTTAAAATTGTCCCATTTTTAATGATTAAAGTTCCCTTACAATCATGAAAACTCAAAACTTTTTAATTTTAAATGTTGCTGCAAAATGGATTGGTAAATTTAGCGGCTTTGATTTGAAATCAAATTATATTTCAAGTGATCATTATTTTGAGACAGCCGAATTTCTGAAGCTGTAGATTCTAAGATAATCAATTTGTAGAGCTCAAAAGAACATTTTACAGCAAATCATAAATAATTCAGAAATTTGATCAGAATAGTGTATCATAACAGCAACCGTACATTCTCTGATACTTTTCAAAAAACTTTTTCTTAGGTTAATGTAATCTCGGTAAGCTAAGAACCGATCGAATCTCTGGTCTCATTAATAAATAATTACCAATACCTCTTAACATGCAAAGGTTTCTAGGTTTCCTGAAGTTATTCTTGAAGCAGGCCAGGCAGGAATAAAAATATGGCATTCATTTCCATACGTTAAGCGAAGCACGAGCTCATCGGTACACGAGTGTGCAATCAAGCAGTGCAATTATCAGTGGCTTTGTTCATGAATAATTACAAACAAGGGAGAAGTTGTGCTCTCCGATTCACTTTCCCTCTATTTATCCCTTCCCTCTTCATCCCGTTTACCCATTATAAGATGCGAAAGAAGAATGTAAACAGCTAAATCTGCTCTATTCCATTAAATTTTCAATTTAAAATTCATATTTACAGAGTGTTTACTAAACGGGAAAACAGGGAAATAGCGAGGAATTAAAATAAAACCGGGAGAAACCGGTAATTAACCGGCAATATAAATTCGATCCGGGAATCACATTCAAAGATTTTTAAAACGTGACATATTTATTAATCTTGATAATAAGAAAAATAATTTTTAATGTTTATAAAACAACAAAATTATCGATACCGACCATGAGCTTTCTGAGATAATTATAAATGATTAGGGTATATTTTAAAGGATTAATTTTAATATTTTAAGATTTCAAAATATGTGGAACAAGAATCTGGAAGATTTTAAGACAGTTCTTTACAAGTTTTGAAGAAATTCGGAAATAATTAGAATCTTGAGAAGATTCAAAAATATTTCCAGGAAAGTTTAAATTTTTTAAAATATCTAAAAAGAATGTGGATGATTTTAATGTAAAGTTCTTCAATTTGGCATGTTTACAAAAGTTTAGAAAAAATTCGAGTAAGTTTTCAAAACATTTTCAGAAGAGTTCAAAATTATTTAATTCATATTTAATTTGCAGTGGTTTTTTGCAAACCACTGCAAAATAAAGGGAACAATATTCTGCTAATGTACGACGTTTAATCTGACGGTCGGACAATATTTTTCCGGCGTAGATTAAAAACGAGTAATATGGAAAAGGGATGAATGACAGAGGGTAGGGGTGTTGAATGGGGGAGAGATAACGATGCGTTTACGGCGATCGCTTTCGCGATGATGCGCTTGTGCAAAAGGACGTTGGGCATCGGCATCGATCGAGCGCTAATTGCAGCGAAAATTTCGTCGTCATATCCGGTGCACGCATACGAATATCTATATATATGTATATGCTGCGTTTACGCTTTACGGATTTGCAGTTGCAAACGGTAGCGAAGCCAACTACGACGGTACTAGGTAACTGCTACGGACAATAATGAACGACCCGACTGTATCTCGACGCAATCTGCACAATGCACATACTTAACGGAACAAAATGCATATTCATGCTGAATCCCGCCAAACACGAAGCGCGATTTTTAAACGATATTTATTCCCTGGGTGCTAAAGCTTTTCTCGTCATTAAGAAAATTTCCCTCACAGAAAAAAACTGGGGTTTCTATTAGAATCAATTTTTAGTTCCTAAGGAGCTGCAACATAAAGAAAGCTCTCTTGCTGAAAAGGAACCCAAAACGATATAATGATTTGATAAATATCATTTTTAGGTTATGTAGCAATTTTGTAAACGGTCGATAACTGTAAATCGATATCTGCAAATCTCTAACTTACCAACCCAACTTTGCAAACGGTTGGTTTTTGAATGTGCTTTTAAGTTGTTCTATTCAATTGTTTGATTATCTATTATTATTTTTTTTATTCAATTGACTTATTGTGCATTCGTCTTTTTGGATAGAAAATTCGTCATTTTAGATTAAAAATTTAACTATTTCGTTGAAAATGGAACAGTTTTTGTTTACAGTTTAATTACTTTTGTTTACAAATTAGACGGTTCGATTTTAATTTTTTCTTAGTAGGCTGAAAATTCTACTACATGTTCATTTAAAAAATTAACTATTTTGTTGAAAATCGAAATCACCACCTAAGGTAAGACAAAAATCAACCTCTGAGATGACCACAGATTAAAGCAGACTCGGCTGCAGATTGTAGATTTTTGGTTGATAATTCCTTTTTTTTTTTTGTTAAAAATTCAACTTTACATAGATGAAAGTCCCACTATCTTATTTAAAATTAATTTTTTGGTTGAAGATTTAAAGATTTAAAGTCGTATTTTTTTTGGTTGAATATTAATCTTTTAAATTTTAAATTTAGCTATTCCATATTTTGTTGAAAATTCAACTATAGTTGGTTGAAAGTTAAACTACTTTGTTTAAAATTAATTTTTTTTTATGAAAATTTATCTCTTCTTGAAAAATAAAATATTTAAATTTGTGTTAAAAGAATTTACTCTCCTATAATTGCCTTATTTTCATGAAAAATTTCCCTATTTTCCTGTTTTGAGAGCATTTTGGGCTTTTTTACATAGGTCATACTAAGAAGCTCCTCAAGCTTATTTGTACATAAAACTAAAATGCTTTTATCTTTCTGTTTCAGGTAAGATGATAATTCCTCAACATGTTCTTTAATCCTTACAAATTCGGAAAAGCAAATATGGTACGTGAAAAATTCGTGATTCATTATCTGAAACTATTTTATCCACCATGCCAAGCTTAATTTAAACAGCTTTAGTCAGGAAACCCCACCTGTGGGAAAGGCGACCTAATAAGCCATCTGATGGCAATTGATCTAACTGACCTTCTACCAAAAAGAGTTTACTCTTCCACTTCGTTCCCTGTATTTTTAATTCTAATAGACTTCTTTTATTTCGTTTTTCTTTCGGCTTTGTTTAGAATCGCACTTTTCTTTTTTAATTAGGGTTTAATTGAATTAGCCTCGTGAGAGCATTGTAGAATCTTCGCTTTTGGATCAGGAGCGAGCCACCGCATAATGAAAAAGCAAGGAATTCCTCTTTTTGTTATTGGATAAGCGTGGAAATGAAATGTTGAGAATCTCGCGTTTCGTATGAATCGGGATCGCTGGACGAACATTATTCCGTGTGAACGGGTCGATCTCGGTACGTTTAACCCACTGACTCGGCCGAGG
>CAKNWT010331633.1:1767-24807 GCA_932066315.1 Andricus coriarius
ATTGGTATTCTTTCTACAGTGTTACAAATTTTATCATCATTTTTTCGTTGAACAGAAAAAGAAAATTTGTTCAAAGAATATTTAAATAATTATTCAACTACAAGGTTTTTTAGAATTTCCTATTGATACTAGAGTGAGATTTACAAGGGAACAAAATTTCACTTTCACAAACATAATTCCTCATGATAACAGAAAAATTAATTACTTAACATTATTTCTCCCGTACACAAAAACCTGTGTTGCAGGTTAGTTTTCATACAAACAGATTGCTTGAAAAATAACAAAAAATAGAAATAACATTTTTTTTTAAATTAAATATGCGTGACTGGAAAGAAATGTTTTTAAAAGTATTTTTTCGATTGCAATGTTTTTTGACAACTTTTCAAAAATCTGTTTAGGAGATTTGCGAAAAAAAATTTCTTCTACATTTTCACTGTTTTTCATCAATTTTCCTTCGTTAAAATAAAGCCATGTTTTAATAATACTGCAACATTTATCAATAGTTATTAATAAAATTGAATACAATTGAAATTATAAATAAAATTTTTTTATAATTTCACAACTGAGATATTAACCAATGAATAATACTTTCAATTGTAAAACTACGTTCCTACAAGACATAATGTACTTTTTACAGATTTAATAAAACTCACTGATGAGGGCCACCATTGTGTGCCAAAACGTTTGCAACCACTTAATTGGATTTAATTTACCTGAGCTAAAGCCAACAATTTACATCAACAATTTCTACAAAATTTTATTTAAATAATTCAAAATTGTAGAAATTTGAATTTAGAATTTAAAGGTTCCAAAGTTGGTCGTTGCAAATTTAAATTGTTCAAAATTGTACAATTTTAAACTAAAATCCTCTAAAGTCAAATAATTATACAATAGAAAAGGTTAAAATTGAAATAATCTCATGTTAACAAACTTCCAAATTATTTGGGTTTTATTTAAATATTTCAAAATGTTATAAACTTGGCATTAGAATTTAAACGTTCAACATCTTGTCGTTTAAAATCTAAAATTTTCAAAATTATACATTTTTCAATAAAAATCCTTGATTACTAAATAATTATACGACATAAAAGATTAAAATGGAAATAATGTCATGTTAACAAACTCCTAAATGATTTGGTTTCTATTTAAATAATTCAAAATTGTATAAATTTGGATTTAGAATTTAAACGTTCAACATTTTGTCGTTTCAAATTTAAATTGTCCAAAAGCGTACAATTTTAAACTAAAATCCATTATAACTAAATAATTATAAAATTAAAAATGTTAAAATTGAAATAATGTCACGTTAACAAACCTTCTTCCAAACTTCCCAAACTTTTGGTTTCCATTTAAATAATTGAAGTATGTATAAATTAGGATTTAGAATTTAAATCTTAACATTTTGACGTTTTAAACCTGAATTTTTCGAAAATATAAAATTTTCCATCAAAGTTCTTTATTGCTAAATAATTGTATAAAAATTGAAATAATGGCATGCTAACAAACTTTCAAATTATTTGGTTTTCATTTAAATAATTCAAAATTGTATAAATTATGATTTAGGATTTAAACGTTCAAAATTTCATGGTTTCAAATTTAAATTGTTCAAAATCGTATAATTTTGGACTAAAATCCTTTACAGATAAATAGTTATACAATAGAAAAGTTTGCAATTGAAATAGAGACTTGGTAACAAACTTCTAATCTATTTGATTTTCATTCAAATAATTTAAAATTGTATAAGTTTGGATTTAGAATTTAGACGTGCAACATTTTGTCGTAACAAATTAAAATTTTTTAAAAATTGTACCATTTTAAAGTAAAATTCGTTATAATATAATTGCATTTGCACTTACTTTCTAAAAACAGTAACTTGTTACATTTCAATTTTCACTTGCAAATCTATAAAATTGAATGAATTTCAATGTTAAATCTTTTTAATTCAAATATTCCAAAAAAAAGCGTACATAGTGCCATCATTCTCTATTATACACTTTAAATACTGAAGAGTCTTCAATTGAAAATATTCAAAATTGATGAATTTTAAATCGCAAATCGTTAAAATTGAAGAATTTTTAATTATAAATCTTTAAAATTGAACTAACCCAAAATACAAAGTTAAAAATGACATAAATTTAAAAAATAAATCTTGAAACTCGAATAATTACCAATTGTATACTTTGAAAATCCAAGAATTTTCAAGAGTTACTCTTCAAAATTGTAAGTCCTTAAATTTGAAGAGTTTTTAATTTTGAGAATTTACAATTAAAAATTATGCAAGTTTCAAGTTTTACCAATTGAAAGTTCTGTAATTTTGATGATTTTCATTCGGAATTTCATCAATTTGGAACGATTTAAAATTGAAAACTTGTCTTTTAACCTTCAAAATCATTCAAATCCAAGCGCGCATAGCGATTTATTTTTGCGATTGTAAAAATAATGTCGAAATCACATTTCTCGATGTCTTAGAAAACTTCTTAACATCGTATTATAAAAAAAAACGAAACAAGGGGATAGACGTTTTATAATAGAAAAGGATAGAAAAGATAGAAGAGTGGGGGTAAGTACATAAGGGTGTATAGAAGTGGGTAGAAAAGAATAAAATTCTATACCATCCTGGAACCTAAGAATAGGATACAAATGGACAAAATATGATAAAATAGAATATGATAAATATAGAAATATTTGTAGTACCGAGAAATAGGATAAACGTCTATAGAATTGGATAGGCTTAAAAATAAATAGGATAGGAAAGGATACAAATGAATAGAAGTAGGTATGGGTTACAATTAGCTGAAACTGGATTTAAAATTCAATAGAATATAAAAGTCATTCAATTTTGGAAACGTAGAATAGGATGGAAATGGATCTAACAGGATATTTTTATAATAATTGTATAATTATGTAAACTTAAAATGAGATAAAAGTATATAGAATATGATTAAAAATGATATAAATTGTACTTCTCTCATTAATTAAGTACAATACTATGAATAGAAACTAAATAAATTAAATTTAAAAAAATAGTAATGAAGATTGTATTTGTACCCTGTTTTATTTAAATTGGCTTTAAAAGATAAGGGTTAAGAAAAGCGCTAAAGGAGTCATTTCACAATCAAAGCAAGATGAGAAATTTGTCCTCGGAATAGGTATAAGGGAAATAAAGTTCCCCAGAGGAAAGTTCGTATTTTTTATCAGGGAAAAGTTTGGTTTCTACATACAAATTCTAAAAGCTGGAGATGCAGGGGTATTAAAATTTATAAAAGCTTTCGTAAACTTGTACCTCGAGTAATTGAATAGGACAATAGGGACAAAGAGAATAAAGCTCAGTGGGCTTATCCAGGTGCTTTTAATTAAAGTGCTGACTTGCATATGTGCAATATAGACCAAGATCACTAACCACATTGTTTCACCGGAAATATGTAAGAATAAAATTTTCGTCTCTAGGAATAATTTAAAACTCGTATCTATTTCTATCATATTCTATTCCTTTTTATCTTATTAATCGTTATAAGAAGTCTATCCTTTTCCACAATAAGCCTAGCCTATTCTGTTCTTTTCAATCCTTTTCTGTCTCACTCTGTTCTAAGGCTGTTGTACTGAATGAAATTTTATCCTATTCTTTCTTTCCATAATTTTTCACTCACAATAGGATTTGAAATATTTGCCACAGGCTATATAGACTTTGGCGTAAACCACTTCCCAAGGACCGGTAGTTCAGGCAGTTGCGCTTTGGCTTCATAGCCGGAAGTAGGCTGCATGTTCGATTCTCGCTGCATGCACTTTTGTATTTATTTATTTTTTTTTCATAAAAATTTTTATGAATATATTCTTTCAATAATCTTCGAAAATTATGCAAATCACAAATTTTTATGCCCTTTTTTTTAACGGAATTCCTTCATTTTCGCACATAAATTTATTTTCTATAAATGTTATTTTTTTCATGCTCTTTACTTATTATATTTGAAATTGGTAATGAACGAGCTTTCTTATACAAAAAATTGTGTTTTTTGTTGTTGCAAAAAATATGATAAAGGTGAAAAAGGTAAGTTTTTCCGTGAAAAAGGCACTTAGAAATTATTATTTGCATACTTTTTGAAGGTTATTATTTGAAATTATATTTAGAAACATTTTATTAAATAAAAAAAATGTTTTAATGCAAACAGCAAGAATCGAAAACGCGACTTTCAGGCTATGAATCCAAAGCGTTTCTGCCTGAACTACCGGCAGATTTATTTTCAACTAAGCAGTTGCATTTTTAACCAAAAAAGATGAAATGTCTAGCAAAAGAGATGAATTTTCAAATTAAAAAGTCGAATTTTCAATAAGAGTTCAATGTTCAATTAAGAAATATTTTTTTTTTAATAAAGGAAAAAAATGATCAAAAATGTAAAATTTTTAAGCCAAAAAGAGGAGCTCTCTATAAAAAGTTGATTTTCAACCCAATAATTGAATTTTCAACCAAGAAGATTAATTTTTCATCACTCAAGACAAATCCCTTGAATTCTCTATCAAGTAGTTGCATTTTTTAAGTAAAAAAGATAAATTTTTGACCAAAAATGTAATACTTAAATTTTTATTAAATAGATTAATTTTCAATCAAAAAATCTAATTTTTTTAAAACCGTTAAGTTTCTTACCAAATAGTTAAAGTTTCAATTAAATGGTTGAATTTTCAAGTCAAAATGAATAATTTCCTACAAAGCATTGTTATTTTTAACTAAATAGTTCAATTTTCAGATAACAAAATTAATTTTAAACCAAAAAACGATTTTTCCACAAAGTATGTCAATTTCCAACCGAAAAGATGAATTTTCTACTAAAATTTGGAATTTTTAAGAAAGAAGATGAATTTGAAGAAAGTAGTGCAACTTTCAACCAATGGATTGAATTTTCAACATAGAAAATTAAATTTTCAACAAAAAATGTAATATACAGTTGATATTTTAACCGAAATACATTTTAATTTTAAATCAGAAATAGTTAAATTTAACCAAAAACTATGGATTTAAAAAAAACTTGAATCCTCAACTAAAATAAATTAATTTTGAACCAAAATGTTGCATTGAAAAAAATCATTTTCTACAAAAAGAAAAAGAATTTTCAACAAAGCTCGTCAATTTTCTACCAAATAGTTACATTTTCTACCAAGACGTTTAATTTTCTGCCAAATAATAATTGAATCCTCTACCAAATAATTTAGTTCTCAACTAAAAAAAAAATAATTTTCAACCAAAAATGGATTAGTTAAATCTTAAGTTAAAGAAATTAATTTTCAACCATGAAAAAAATTATCAAAAAGTACTTAAGTTTTTAACAAAAGAAATACATTTTTAACTAAATAATGAATCTTCAACTAAAAAAGAAAATACTTTTTTTTAACAAACCAGTTCAAGTTTCAACTAAATAGTTGTGATTCTACCAAATTGTTAAATTTTTAAAACAAAAATACGAATTTTCTACAAAAAAGTTAAATTTTGAACCCAAAAATGTTAATTTTCAACATGAAAGTTAATCTTCAACCGAAACACATGACGTTTTAACCATACAGATGCACTTTTAAACGAAAAAGTGTAAATTTATATATAAAAAAATGAATGTTCAAAACAAAATAAAAGACAAATTTCGATCCAATTGTTTAATTTTTAAGTAGAAAAGACGAATTTTCAGCAAAACCGTTCGATACTTCCATGTTAAAAAAAACCTCTCTTGGAGTGATCATCTAAAACTCTAAAACGACCGCTCTGGCGTTCGTTATCTAAAAGAACCATTCCGTTTTTTGAGTTGGACCCTCGCTTTAGTACGCATACCTACGCGGCAAAGAGCAGACTGGTTTAGTAATTAATACTCTCTGGTAATGAAGAAAAAAGTAAATTAGGGTAAAGTAAAATCTATATTGATCATGATCTGATATACAAGGAAAGGGGAATTCAGCTTGATATAAGAAAAATAGCCAGAAAATAGAGGGAAAAGGGAAAGATAATTAGGGTAAGATACCAGAAAATCTGCATAGAAGGGGGATGGTGTAGATGGAATGAAGAAAAAGAGGAACTGGAGAAGAAAGGCAAGCGTTTTTTAGAGTAAGTGTTAGAAAAAAGGAAAGTGGTAGGAATAAGAAATATTGAAGAAATCAGAAGATGTTAAATCCTTCTTATGTTTAACGTCTGGCAATATATCAGATGAAAGTGGTGACAAAAGTCAAAACGACTGCTTCCAGACAAAAATAGTGTATTTTATTGTGTCATGTGGGAGTTACAAGGGGCCAAAAAGGTGTACAGGAAAGAAAAGTAAAGATAAAAGGAAATTGGTATAGAATAGTGACAATATATAATGGAAAAGAAATTTAAAGAGGTAAAAAAAGAAATAAGGAAGGCTATACAAGGAAGAGGTAGAAGAAATTTTTACAAAGGGAGGGGGGTATTTTAATGGAAGAATAGGGAAGAAAGGTAATACGTATACTTGGATTGAGTGGAGGGCGTCTGAAACTCGAAATATCAGGTAATGAATAGCGAGGAAAAGCATCTACTATAGAGATGGTAGAAAATAGAAGGTAGTGTATACTTAATCGAAATATGAAAGGAGACGAAGAAGGGGAGTTCACTTATGTAAGAAGCAACGCGACAACAGTCATGAACTACGTAATCACTAATATAAAGGAATGAGAGAGTGTGAAAACAAATGAAAGTAGAAGATAGGGTAGAATCAGATCATCAACGAATTGAGGTGTATCTCGAAAGCAGAACATTGAAGGGGTTTAGAAAGAAGAAAGGGGCATTCATTGAGAAAGAAGTGTGGACAGAGCATACAAAGAAAGATTATATAGAAAAAACGGAAAAGTTAGAATTTGAGAAGATACTCTTGTCTGAAGTTTAGGATGAGCTAAAAGGAAAGGTCAAGAACTCTAGATTCATACAGAAATTTAAAAATAGAACGAAAAGGCAGGTTAAAAACAGTACAAATATTGGAGGAGGGGAAAGAGAGAAAGGAAAGAATGTGTCACAATAAGAAAGGAATATAGGGATTTATGTAAACAGAAGAAAGAAAATAAGAAAAAGGAATTAGAGGAAGAAATCAGCAAAATTAAAACAGAAGGGGAGGCTTGGAAGTTTATTAATTGAGGGGAAAAAGGGGGAGTAGAGGAAAGGATTAGCTTAAGTGATTGAGGGGAGTATTTTAAAGAAATGTTTCAAGGCTCTAGTGAAAAGAAATCGGATAATTGGCAGAGAAGCAAAATAGAAGATGACGAGTAAGCGTTCAAAGATGAAGAGATAGAAGTCTAGATTAAAAGATTAAAGAAAAGCAAAATAGGGGGAAGTAGTTGGTTAGGAAATGAGGCATGGATATGCAGTAGAGGGGAAACAAGAAGGAGGTTGAAAGAAGTAGTGAAAAGAATATGGAATGGTGAGGGATTCCCAGAGGTATGTAAGGAGGGTTTAATAACACCAATACATAAGAAGGGAGAAAAAGACAACATATCATAGAGAACGAATTACGAAGAAAAGGAGGAAAAGTGTGTGCTTTCTTTGACGATCTAAAGGCAAATAGAAACGGTGTGGGAGGTTTATAACGAAACAAAAGATAGGGTAAAAGTTGGCGCTGAAACATCAGAAGAGTTCTGGACAGAGTGTGCTTTGAGACAGGGGTGCCCGCTGAGCACATTGCTGTTCGCGGTGTTTATAGCAGACATGGAGCAGGTATTTAAAAAAGAATTAGAGAGAGAGGACTAGTGGTAGAATGAGACAGATTCTGGTCGTTAGCATACGCAGATGATATTGTATTGGTGAAGAAGCGTGGGGGAATATGGTGAAAAGACTAGAACAGTACTTTGAAGAAAAGAATTTGATTTTGACTGTGGACAAGTGTAAGGTATTTGTTTTTGGTAGAAGTAGAACGAAAAAAGAATGACAATAGAGAGAGTAAAATATTGAAGAAGTGAAGGAATTTACATATCTGGGTTTTCTACTTAAGAAAAATGTTAACATCAAAGATCACGTCAAGGAAAGAGCAAAAACAGCGTACAGAGCAATGCAAATTTTTTGGTTCATAGAGAAGCAATTACACTAGTTTACAAAATTTAACATTTTTTCTGCGCTTACCACATCTTAATATTTTATTAATGTATTTTGGCCCATTAAATACGAAAATCACACACACAAATTTTTTTATGGAAGCGTTTTCGAGATATCAATGTTCGAAATTTGTTTTTCAATTTTTAGAGTTGTTCCGACGTTTTTGAGTATATCTCGAGTTCTAATTGACCGATTTCTCTAAACGAGCACTTAAATTGAAGGCAACTGAATCCTGTACAACTTTCTACTATGAAGTTTTTAGATCGGCCCAGTAGTGTTTGACCATTCACATCTCATATTAGCCAACTTATTAAAATCGCTAGCACCTGAACTACTGGGCCTATCTAAAAACTTTAGTAAAAAAAGTTGTAGAGGATTCAGTTGCCTTCAAATTGAGTGTTTGTTTAGGGAATTCGGTTAATTAGAACTCGAGATATACTCAAATACGTCAAAACAACTCTGAAAATTGAAAAAAATTTGAACATTGATATCTCGAAAACGCTTCCATCAAAAAATTGGTGAGTGTGATTTTCGTGTTTAGTGGGCCAAAATGCATGAGAAAATCATAGTGAGATATGGTGGGTAAAATGGCTGTAAACTAGTGTTATTTTAAAATGGTTTTAGGAGAAGAATAAGAATGTTTTATGCGTTTGTATTGAGCGTACTAATGTATGGTGTGGAGATTTGGGGGTGGAAGGAATATGAGGAGAGAGAAAGGTTGCAGGAGAAGTACATAAGATGGAATGCTCACCATGATATATCGTGTTGAAGGAAGCAGATAGGGAGAAAGTAAGAATAAGAGGAGGCAATAGAGCTTGCAAATACGAAGAGAAATTAATGGATAGCGATGGCAGAACAATAGTTAAAGCATGTTTGAAGAAAAGAGAAAGTTTAAAGGGCGAGGGTAAAGCGATTCAAGAAAAGGAAAGGTATTTGAATAGGTGTGGTTGGGCAAAAGAGTTGGTTAAGGAAATGAATAAAAGTACAGCAGCATTTGATAGGAAGAGATACAGAAGTAATGTAACAGGAAATAGACAATAAAATTAGAGAAGCTAGGTACAATGAGAAATATAAATGGATAAGAGTAGAAGGAATACCAGAATATCTGAAGAGAACGGGAGAAAGAAATAGTCAGAAATTGATTGCACGTGTGAGATGTGGAAACACAAGAGATTGGAATAAACATTGGGGAAAAGAAGAGGAAAGAATATGCATGCTGTGTGGGAGAGGTAGGGGAACATTAAAACACTGATTGGAAGATTGTAAAAAAATCGAAAAAGGAAGTATGACAATGGGAAAGATTCAGCATAAAAAGGGGAAAGAAGAAGCGGTGGAATGGCTAAGGAAATTGGAAATGAAGAACAGGGAGAAGAGAGGCAGTGAGAATAGAGTATAAGAGAAAAATGTAAAAAAAAAATTTTTAAATTAAGGCTATGATAAGGACTAGCGAACAAAAGGGCATAAAGCGAGCTGAGAAAAGCGAGGTGTGTAAGCGACAAATTAGGTGATGCGTTCAGGCGATGCGTTAGATAGATAAGGAAGGATAATGTGACATAGTTTAATGTTGTAAAGATTTTCTTGTTCCCTGTTTATTTTTATTATTAGTAAAAGATTGATGTAAATATTGTAAATATTTTAAAGACATGTAACCACTGATGTGGCAGACATATGTTCTGCGTATTTTTAGGCCCTAGAGGCTGAACTAAAGCATTTACATATATACTATTTGGATTAGTATATTATTTAATAATTCACTTGAAATTCAATAATTTCAGTGAATTCACTGAATGCAGAGAATTAAAAGAAGTCAGGGAATTCAAGGATTTCTGCGAATTCAAGGAATTTCTGTGAATTCTATTAATTCTTTGAATTCTATCATTTTTATTAGTACCCTGAATTCTGTGAGTTATATGAATTCCTTGCTTTCCATGAATTCTCTGAATTCTCTGAATTCAATGAGTTTTATGAATTCAATGAAGTCTCACAATTCAATGAATTTTCTGAATTCAATAAATTCTCTGAATTCTGTGAGTTATATGAATTTCCTGCCCTCCTTAGATTTTCTGAATTCTCTGAATTCCTTATATTCTAGGAATTCCTCGAATTCTTTAAATTTAATGAATTCTCTAAATTCCATGAATGCTCTACATCCCATAAATTCTCAAAAGTCTCTGAAATCAATTAATTTTCTGGATTCAACGAATTCTCTGAATTAAATTAACTCTCTGAATTCATGGAATTTTCTTAATTCAATGAATTCCATGAATCTTTGAAATTCCGTGAATAACCTGAATTTCCTCAATTCTCTGATTCCATTGAATTCCCTATATTCTCTGAATTCAGATAATTCAGGCAATTCTGATGACTTAACTATAATTCAAGGAATTCAGGGAACTTAGACGAATTCAAGGAATATACAAAAGTTATAGGAATGTAGAAAAATATAAGGAATTTAGAGAAATTCAAAGAATTTAGAAGCATACTAAAGCGTACTAAAAGGGTAATAAAACGATGGGCCAACACAAAAAACAGAGTGGTGCTTTTAGACGATCCACGCTAGACTGGTCGTTTTAGACGATCACTCCAGGAGTGTTTTTTTTTAACATGGAGGTATCGAGTTGAATTTTGAACCAAAAAGGATGACTGTGGAGCCTGCGATAAATAAATAGGAATTTTGTTGATTTATAGACTAAAGAATAATAGTTGGAATAAAGACACTTAATTGAATGTTTAAAAGTCACAGCTTCTGAAATTCTCAAATTTAAAATTGTTATCACATAAAAAATTATTATCATTTGATATTAAAATTGATTAGACAAATTTTGCTTCAATCAAATAATAAATTCACCGTAATTTTCATTGTTTAAAGTGGAAAAATTTTCAATTATAAACTTTTAAATTGAATTATTTGAAAAAGACGTTCAAAATTAAGTGATTTTAAATGGGAAAAATTAAAATATAAAACAAATTCTACTACGGAATGTTGAAAATTAAACGTATCCCAAATATATGTAATACTGAAAAAAATACTTATATATAATAGAAGAGGATATTTTCGCAATGGAATCTAATGATAAGTTGGATAGGATAGAAACGGATGGACGTTAGGAAGCGAAATAAGGTAAAAATGAATAGAATATGAAAGGCTTAATATACAAAAAAATATTTCAAAATAAAAAAAAGGGTACGGAGACACGGACAACTTTAAAAATCGATGTTAATGAAAATCCATATTACATTTTTGTCATCTTGATGTTATCAGGTTTCTCTCACATCTTACTAAATGATTAAATTCCGGTAGCCAAATAGATACATAAAAATGATTACACCCATAATATTTTTTTATATCATGCTAGAGAGTTTGAAATGGACGACAGGCGCGTGGTTCTTATAAGGCAGGAAATTGAATGGGAGATAGAAGCTATCTTGCCTGAAGCACGTGTTACGTGGCGCCATACACGCTACAATAGCTTCTCGTATAAATACGATAGTGTGTGTGCAAAGTGTGTTAGTGTATGAGTGTGAGTGTTTTTCAAGTTGCTGCGAATGTGTGATACTCTGACTGCAAATGTGTGTTAGTGCGTGAGTGTGAGTGTGTTTTCCGAGTTGGTGTGAATGTGTGATGCCCTGGCTAGTAGAGATGCTTCTGAATGGACTTTGATGCAATGCATCAAGGGAAACTAAATAGATATAGAGAAGCTTGCAAAGGTCCTACCGATTTTGCATTACCCTGAACTCCAAATGCAGTTCAAGGAGACGTGTTAACATATATTGTCAACGCCTTGAGAGAAGGGCCTTAGGTGTGAATTGCAAATGCTCTTATCACTAATGTGACACCCCTATACTTGCTTCTACAAAGCCATCATCCAGTCACTTGAAACTGTCAGACCTATTTGATAAAGGACATACAAATGTTATATTTATGGAAAAATTTATAACTGTGGTATGACAAATTTTAGGTCCGCTTCCGAAAATAAAACGAGAATCTAGATTGTGATTTCAGGTTAAAAACCTCCTGAACTCAATTTCAATTTGAATGGAGATATTTAAAAAAAAAACTCATTCATTCTGCACTCATTGGTAAAAACAATGAAATTTATGAAAAATGGAGTGAAGTCCAAGATGCACGATTCGTACTGATAATAAAGGGCGTACAATGAAAGATACGTGAAATTTTTGCCTTATCTTCATTCCGGCGGTACTTTCTTCTAGAATCAGAAAAGACTCATTCCTTTCGAAAAGGACGTGTATCGGTGAGATATTCGAGTTTTGACCACTTCTTCAATTTTCAGTTAATTATGTCCTTTCTGAATTTAATTATTATAAACGATTTCAAAAATTCAAATTTAAATTTTTGGTAATCAATCCCCCTTAATTTGTTCGTTTTCCGGAAAAAGAAATTCCCTATTTTTTGTTTTCAAATAGTTCAACAGAAATCTGTGCCCCTAGACTTTTGAAATTGAAATGGTGTTTTCATTTGAATTTTAAGAATGTTCAAGGAATAATTTCTACACAATAAATTTTTATGTTGACTCCCCCCTTCTCCAACCACCTTATATTGAGCCCGGAAGATGCTCCAAAAAATGAAAAACAGCAGTTTCATGTAAAATTCATGCTAAAGATGGTATTTTTTGGAACTTTTTCAACGTTAATTTTTTTTATTTGATAAGCGGCTAGTTTCAAAGTATTTTAGCTAATTTTCAATTATGTAAACAATTTCTATTTTTATCAATTTTTTTCCACCAAATCGTGAAAATGTAATACTTTGTGGAATTAATGACACAATAAAAGAATAATTTTTTTCTTTAGGATATTTGGCAATTGTCTTAATGATTTTCTTTGTTTAAACAATTTTCTCATCTTGTAAGCCGTGAAAACTTATTATTTCCTGGCATTAATGTTGCAGGTAACGAATGTTATGACTGGTATTTTTTGTAAAAGTCAGTTTGAAATTATTCAAATAATTAATATCATTTGCTCCTTTTCATAGGGAAGATTGAGAAAATTAAAGTTTTTTCGAATCTCTTACACTATGTCGCTTGTTATTCAGTATATTGTTTTATCAACGAAATCGTTCTGGGAAAATAACTATCTATAACGTAACTGAAAACAATTCTTTAAAAAAATTATTATTGTTTGAAAAATGAGGGTGTAAGTTCTGGAATAAGAAAATTCTGAATAATAAGCGACATAGTGTAAGAGATTCGAAAAGACTAGAATTTTCCACACCAGTCCTATGAAAAGACGCAAGTGAATGATTATTAATTGTTTAAATAATTGAAAACAGTCCTCCGCAATAAATATTACTTTTAGCATTCATTAACTGCATCATGAATTCCATAAAATAGTAACTTTTAAGTTTTTAAGTTTTAAAAATACATAAAGTCTATTCATTTCACCGGTTTTTATAGATTCAATTACTGACGTAGTATAAATAAACAATTGCACGATATATAAGTACAATTTATATTCATACTATACATAGCAAATGAGGTGGAGCAAAACATTGACCAATATATCGATTTTATGCCACTTTTCCCGAAAAATTAAACGACGTTATTAGATTTTCCGTATTTCGCTTATTTAAACCAATTGTGTGAATCAAAATTGTTTAAATAATTCAAAAATCAATTTCAAATGAAGTAAAAAAACGAAATAGAAAAAATCTATTGCATTTAAAGAAATGACATGGAAATATTTAATGTTGGTGGACAATGTAGGACAACACTTTAGTGTTGCTTTTTTATTTTTTTCAAAGCCTACGTCTTCTTTTTTTGTCCTCTTTTTTTAAATTGGTTTGACTCAATCGATTTTTATTTTAGTTGAGTAGTTATTGATGTTGGTCGGTCGAAGAAGCTGATTTGAAAAGACGAAGTTGCTAAATATTTGTTTTAAAAATCTGGTAAAAAGTTCACGATGTTAATTAAATTATTATTTAGGGGGGGGGGGGGTATTATAATGATAATGACAAGCAGTCTACCGAAGAACGTTATGAGGTATAAAAATTGTAAAGAATTCAAGCAATTTTTAGAAGGTTTGTCTACTTTTTATTTGGAAATGTATTTCTCGTGTCATTACAGAGACACATTGTACTTTAATGAAAGATGTGATTCTTATCAACTAATTGCATACAAAATTCAATGTTTAAGTATTTTTTATTTTTGAGAAACTTTTTTTTTTATACGAGCTTGATTTTTTATGAAAAAAACGTTAATCTATAGTGAAGATTTGAAAAAACACTAATAAACCAAATAGGTTTATCAGCTATCAGATATCCAATGGACTAGAAATTTGCTGATCCGATTTGTATTAAAAAGTGTATTTGTTAAACACTTTGTCAAAAAAGCAACGCTGAAAGAATTTACTTTATAATTCTAGTAAAAATTATTAAAAAATCCGAAAAAATTTGTGTAACGATGTTAATTAAATTAATGTACGTGAAAATATTCGTTTTTATGATTAGTACTAATTGCATTGGCGGATAATTTAGAGGTTAGTGGCTTAGTAATTTGGAAAATTACATTCAACACAACTTGAAAGTGTACCAAACAATAATTATCACCAAAGGAAACAGTGACAAACAAGATTCAATAACAAACGACATTGTAATTAAAATTACCAGCAGTGTATTAGCGAACGTTAAAAACTATGAAAATGTGATTTCGAAGAAAGCTCCAGACTTGGTGAAGTCAGCCATAAAAAATCCCCGCGGAACAACAATCTTCATCACGTTCGAAACCCTTGAATATGATGAATTTTATTTAAAAGCATCTGACATAATACTTATTTAAAGTTACTTATCCGGAAAGAGAACGAAGCCAAAGGCTTTAGAAATCGTATTATCCACGGAAAAACAATCTTCTTCTGGAAGATTGCTTCAAGGTATGTGGTCTGCAGATTCATTAGATTTCACAGTTCTCGAAGTTGTCAAGAAAAGATCAACCAATGATAACCATTTGTGTGCTCATTCAAAAAACATCATTAACCTCCATCAGTACAACCCTTTCACCAAGGTTTATACAAAGAGAAATTACTCCTCCAAAGTGGTCATTATTTCCAAAAAATTGCTTGAACTGAATAGCTTCAAAATGAAAGTTAGTTCTTTTAACAACATCCCCCCCTCTTTCTGCGGTACCCCTTCCTTGGGGTACTCTTTTCCTAACTAGAAACAGTTCAGGATATCCGATAAGAGTTGCTGGACCAGATTCAGAAATAGGAAAATCGTCTTCTAAAGTCATGAATTTCGATGATATATATTGCTTCTGATTATGAGGAATGGGGTCCTTACCATCAGGTTTCCGACACAACAACTGGTGCGATATACAAATCAGCTACAAAAAAGGTCTAGTTTTCCACCAACACTGGATATTACTTTATATAATCAGAAGACATAGCCGGGTTTGCCAGAGTAGATAATAATTTCTGCTACGTACGTTTCGTTCCCATAACGAAATCTGAGATCTTATTAATTGAATTTTTCTGACAGTGTATTTACATGGGACTAATAATTTCCCTTCTAATCGCGCTTCCAATATTTGTTAGTAACATTCTTAAATTTGACAAACATTCTTGACTTCCACTCTATATATTTGAAGCCGCTCTCGGATTAGCAGTTCCTCGAGAACCCAGAAAGTTAACCGAAAGAATTGGATTTATAGTCACGCTTTTTGCTTTTTTGGTATCTTTAACATCGATTTACGCAGTTTTCACCGATTTCACACTGACGATATAAAGGGAAGTAGACATTAATACTTTGGAAGATTTGCGCAACACAAACCTGACACTAATGACAGATACGCCATTGGCAGATATCCTCCGCAAATCAGGAAACGATCAAATAGCTCAAGCCTTGATGAACAAATTGCATACCATAACTGATTTAAGAAAGTTCATTGATTACTTAATTGAACATGGGCATTTTACGTTTTTTCTAACAGACATTCGTGTGCACAGTGCACACCACTATGTTCAGAAAGTCTAGAATGAAAGTTATCTAATGCAGACTAACCAGAAAATGGAATGAGTACGATTGAAAAAAAACTTTAAACAGTAGGCGAGTTGAGAACCTAAGTGGCGAAACAAAAATTATATTACCTGTTGTTGTCGTTCTTGTAGGAGGATATTATTTAAAAAGAATGTTTGAAGCTTGAAGAGTAATGATCACTTTTATAAAAATGAAAGTTGAAGTTCAAGACCAAGGGCAATTATGACAAGCTTTTGCAGGGTTTCCACTAACCGGAAAAACCGAAAATAGAATAATCCTATCAAACTTAACACCTGTCATTCCTCGCGAAATATTTATAAACGAATTTCGAAGAAAACGATTTAAAATCGCTTCACAAATAAGTTTCCTATGACAAATATCCTTCGACAAATATACATCCATCCCGAAGACATTGACAAATTACCTGAATCAATGTTAGTCTTCTTTGAAGATACATCGTGCCGAATATTTATAGCACCAGAAAACACGACCTGTTTTGTTTGTAAACAAGAAAGTCACCTTGCCAAAAATTGTAATTGGAACCTATCTAGGCTAGATGATATGGCGGTAAATATTCCCGATCCAAACACTGACGAAATCTAAGGTAAACCCACACGCGAATTACAATCATTTCAGTTTCCTACAATAAGCACCCGTAAAAGCTAAAACCAGAAGTTGAAAATCAGGACGTCCCTCCTACGAGTAAATCAAAGAAACTCTCAAAGAAATCCAAAATGAGCGATAAATCTCAAATAACAAATTCTGCTTCTCTTGAAAAAAGTGCTTGTAGCCACTAAATAAATTCTAGGTAATTATCCTTCTGAGTACAAGGTAAACTTTAATCAACTCAAATTATTAGTAGAAAAAAGTCATGAGCCCAAGATGTATCCTCTAAAGTTAAGGAGTACACTGATAACACCACTGGATTGATTACCACATTTAAAAACCTCTATCCTCTTTTGAGTGAACGAGTAATCAAAATTACGTTCACAAAAACAAGCAATAAACTCATGAAAATTCGCAAAGCGCACCGCAATCGGAACGCATCCTGAATGAATATCCAAGAAGAAGACCATGCGTATATCGATTCGGACGAAAACCTAGATGAAAACTAGTCCATGAATATTTTACAAAGGCATTTGAATGGGTTTCGCACCTACTACAAGGAACTTCAAATAATCATCAGGGAGTACATTCCCACAATTGAAGGGTGGCGGTCGAAACGGGGATAAGGGACATTTTGACAAAAATGTGCTTATTGGTCCAAAAATTATTTAAAAATCAATTACACATCCTGTTGAAAGGATTTTCTCAAAAGCGCATTTTTTGGTATAGTAATAAAAAGTTGGTATGCCACAGGGTATCAAGGCACATGCTGTACTTGACCCCCATGCGCAGGAAAAATATTGTATTCTTTCAATCTTTGTGATCTTATGACATTTTACAAGTAATAATTCTCTTCTTAAGCATTTATTAAAGTAAAATACCAGTGCCATTCTAACCAACTGGTTTGGTTTTTATTCACCAACAACATTTATTCCAAGTAATGTCAACCGCGACACCGTCCCATAAAAATTTCATTTCCTCCTAACTGAATAACTTTTTTGGATCAAAAATGTTTAATTCTCATTCAGCATCCCCATATCTCAAAGGCTTTTTTTATTTTTGTAACAAATTTAAAATTCTACTTTAAATCGCTACCGCAAACAGATTTTCAAAACCTGTGACATTCTAGCGTCAGCATTCTCGTTCGATTTTCTCGGAACTGGTTAGCTTTTTTACATCAAACTTTGTTTACCCGCATTCACAAACTCAATATCTCGAAGCATGTTTTTATTTTTTTTTAAACTAAACATTGCATTTCTTATTTCAGCTTGAAGCCCAGCCCTCTCCAATTTTAGGTTAGTGTCAGTTTCAGCTTGTCAACTTCTACATCTATTTCCGCTCAATTAGCTAACTTTTTCTAATCAAACTTTGTTGGCCTCAGACCAATAATACTTCAGCTGGGGAGTGAACTTTTATTTTATCATTAAATGGTGATTTCAATTTTACAGAATGTTTTTTCGCCCTCCTGTAGAGTTAAAAAAATGTCCCTTACCCCCTTTTGGACTGCTACCCTTCAATTATCGGTTGGAAGTGGAGTAGTAGCCACGTACCTCCGAAATCATATAAGAGCAATGGAAGACGATACACAAAACTAATATAAGAGCGATGGCCATTCAAGTTACCATTCCCATGTCACTGTGCATTTGTAACATTTATTTATCCAATAGCCAAGATTTAGATCAAAACACAGGGCCGAATTTAGTACGGGGCCAGCGGGGCCATGGCCCCCACAAATGTAACTAGTTGGCAAATCAAAATCGCTGCTAAAAGGCCTCCAAATTGTAACCGGCCCTAGGGCTTCCACATTGTAACCGGCCCTAGGGCCCTCACAACCCTAAATGTGGCCCTGTCAAAACGAAATCAAGAACTTAATTTGGCAGTCACCTACTTCGTGTTTACTACTAAGGGACTTTAATGTATTGTAATACTATTTAGGTAAATCAATCAACCTGTTCCAATGAAAGGAACATAAGCAAGTCTCTTGAAAATTCCGATCTCTTTCTACTGGCTCACGGTCCCTTCAGTGTAATTTACCTCACTCTATGTATGTACCTTCAAGTTGCTCATAAACTCTCATGAGAAACACTTCCCAATTTACATGACAGTGACCATTATCCTATCAAACTTTTAATTACAGATGCAGTTCCTGAACCAATAAACCTTTCTGAATGGAATTAAAAAAACTGCTAATTGGGGATTTTTTAATGAAATAATTGATTAAGAAATAAATCAACTCATAAACAACCGCCAATCCCCTCAACATCCACAGACTTTATAGAAATCAGAGACGGCAAATCTCATACAAGAAGGTTTTGCAAGAAAATCAAGCAACGACATATTTCACAAAACTTTAAGAAATTCAAGGACGCTGAAGAATCAAAATCTACTCAAGTAGAATCAGTTGAAAGCGAACACGATAATAACCCCGACAACAGTATAGATCTTAGTTTTAGTTTAGTTTTACAACGGACCTACACCCTTACCTATTTGTTCTCAGCAGTCGACCGCAGACCTCGAGGGTTTGTAACCTGACCCTGGCTAATGCCGAGCACTGGCATGATACATGCAGGGATGTTTTGTCATCTCTGCCGCATTTCCTGCACTCTGTCGTGGTGTTGTACCCTATTTGGCGCCTATGATAGTTCAAGTGAGTGTGACCAGTTAGGATCCGTACCACTTTCCTTATATCTTTCTTGGGTAAACCCAAGATTTCCCTGGACCTACCCATCCTATAGGTATAACCCAGGATGGATTTCGCCTGAAGGCAACCTTGGATTTGGTCCCAGTATTCCCGGTGTTTTGTACGGATCCAGCTTTTAATGGCCATCCCGACACAACAACACGCTATTCCCAGTCCCGGTTCCGGTCCTATGTATTCACTCGCTGCGCCGCATTTTGCCAACTGGTCCGCCTTTTCGTTGCCCTTGATCTCTGTGTGACCAGGGACCCATATGAGAGCCACATTGTTTCTTTCTGCAAGTTGGTTTAATGCCTTTTTGCATTTTCAAACAAGTTCTGATGTTATGTCTGGTTTCCCTATTGCAGTTAGTGTCGTTTGGCTGCCCGGACAGATCGTAATCTGTCTGCCATCAGCGTTTTCTTCTATTAGTGTTTCAGCATAGCGAAGGACGGTCAGGACCACACCCTGAAAGACATTAGCATGTCGCCCGAGTGGAATCCCTATCCCCCTCCATCTCTTGCTGTCATAGATTCCTGCTCCTGACCCTCGCTCTCTCCTGGAGCCATCTGTATATCAGATTTCCCCTCAGATAAGCGGATTACCATTTGCTTTCCATAGATCCCTTCTTGGAATGCAGACGTGGAAAGCTTTGACAAAGTTGAAGCGTTTTGTTATTTTATCTTGCCTCATCTGTACAATCGGTAGTGCGCTGATATCAGTCCCCGAGTCCATCTATTTCCTCTTGCCAGGCGGCCCATCGCGTGTGCCGCTCTAGCGGTTATCGCAATATGTATAATTGTATATGGCATGACAAACTTCCTGCATTGGGTTTCCAGGTGCTTTGCCCAGTTCAGCTTGCTATCTAGGGTTACTCTCAGATATCTAACTGAATCTGAAAACGTCAGCTTCTCACCACCGAATACAGGAGCGTCAACTTTCGGAACTTTATAGTTTCTCGTGAAAATGAACGGGTTGTTCTTTCCGGATTTATCGAGACCCCTGAGCTACCGCACAAAATATCCATGATGCGCCGACTTCATAAGATCCATCAGCGTTTCCAGGTGAGCCCCTCTGACTGGGATTACCAAGTCATCCGCATAGCCCTGAGTATAGTACCCCTCTTTATTTAGCCTTCGCAGGAGGCCGTCCACCACAATGCACCGCATGAGGGTCGACAGGACGAGCCCGAGTGGGCAACCCCGTGGAGCTATTTCCCTTACTAGGCCTTGCCCCCCCCCCCAATCATCCCGATTCAGAATCTCCATCTCTGTGCCTGCTATGTATTAAATAAAACCTCTCCCTCTGTCATTGATGTTTGTGCTTCCCCATACAGTGTGGTCAGAGTTTGCATTAGAGCCCAACATCAGAGGAATCTGGTTCTATTGACAGTGCCGAATTAGAGCCTCCACCTCTCTGGGAGACGGGGGTCCCTCGGAATCGCCAGAGAAATAAACCGAGGCAATAAATGCCTCTAGCCTCTCTCCGCTACTGCCCCTGAGTCTCACCTTAATAACGGTGAGATCTCTGGAGCAGAATTTATGCACCAAGATCGCATCCATACCCTTGCGAGCTATGCATACCCTTAGCGTTTTTTTCGCGCGGCCCCTTATGTATGGATCCACATCCTGATAAACTACATATTCTTTTCCTGTATAACCAGGGTTCTTGAAGTAGGGCGATCGCTGTCTGCACTACAGACATGACATGGTTCCTCTGCGGAGCCCAGTTGGGTCCCTCGGAAGATACCCCTATTGACCCCTAGATAGGGTCGATTATCTAGAGCCGCAAGGGCTCTGATTGAGGATTCAGGAAGACCAACGACTGGAACCCAGCTTCTTCCCTTCTGCTTGGATCCCTGCCAGTCGGAATATACCTTCCACGAATCAGTTCATAGAGACGGGTTCAGAAAGCTCAGGCATTTCAGAACAGTCGCCGGACTCTCGGGGGTACCGGGAATCAGTACGGTTGCTCTACGGTACCTTTGCAAACACTCCGTCCTTGTCTTCTAAGTTTAGACCTTCTTTAAGCCTAAAAGTTGGGGTTTTTTTCCACGATAGCCTCCGACCTGATGAAGATGTCCTTGAATTTGGGGGCGCCCCCCTCGCGGGGTAACGCGTCAATCCCTATAGAAACTTCAGCCCTCAGTCTGTCAAACTCCTCAAGAGTTAGACACTTCTCAGTATAACCCGACGCAACGAAAACTTTCACCAGGGCGTTGGTGGCCATTTGCACGAAAGTAAGGCCCTGTGTTTCCAGAGCTTTCTGCCATTTCAACTCCCTGTTTGGAGGAGTTTCTCTGGAGCCCTTCTTCCTCTTGCCTATAGGATAAGTCTGAGGAGTTGCTTCAGGTAAAGTTTGCGCAGTCACTGCCCCCTGTGGGGAGCCTTGGCTGCTGTTTGCGATACCTCTTCTTTGCGGAGAGTTCTGTTAGTTGCACTTCTATGGCTTCGAAAAGATTGTCTGCACCATTATGTATATATCGCATCGCCTCTGGTGGATTGCCCCCTAAGGAGCGTCCTACTTTTGGTGGTGGGTTAGTGGAGGGTCCCGAAACGGGCCCCTCATTGTTTTTGGTTGGTTTGGTTTTTTGTCGTGAGTCCATTTTAGTCCCAAGAGAAGCTAGGGAAATAAGAAACACCCCTCGCAGAGCCCCGCTCGTAGGGAGCGGGTCTACATACTATGGGATTCGACCTGTTTTCCCAAAGCCTCCGTTAAGACACCTCCTTTGAGATCCCCGCCTGTCCGCCTCTACTGAGGGGGGCAGGCCAGGGTGTTCAAGGAATTGTTTGACCCTGGCGCCATTCAGCTCTTGAAGCGGCGATCACATCGTAACTTGGGAGCATGAGAACTCGCGCTCTCAATATCCCAGGAGGCTTTGCTATTACATCCTGGAAGGATCGCTGCTTAGTTCAAGTTCCACCGTCTAGAGTTCGTCAGTTCCCCAGAGCAGCCACACCTCGCGATTCAGCCCCTCAGGTTCACCGATTCCAGATCTATAGTCTAATGAGACCCGTAAGCCCTCCCACCAGCTACAAGGTTCCGCGATCCCTAGAAGAATTAAAATTCGCAATAAAATAATCTAAAGGTAGAATTACTGGACCCGATGGAATTCCTTACGCCTTTTTCAAAACCTACCTTCAGCAGGCGCAGAATACCTTCTGTAGATATTAAATAACATGTGAAAGAATCAAACATTTCCAACTTTGCGGAATGATGCCACAGTCTTCCCGACCCCAAAGTTGGAAGAGACCTTTCTCATCGAGCTATCTACCGTCCAATTTCTCTAACTTGCACAATGTGCAACCTATTTGAAAACATAACAGAAAAATCTTACGCAATGGAAATTAATTAGCCTTAAAAAAATCTTAGTCTCAATTAACGACCCAAAACAATACCAAGACTGCAACTCGATCATCAAGTCATAAAAAAGTAAGCCAAGTAAAATGACTAGACTTAATCTTTGATCACAAACTAACCTGGAGACACACATTCTTAAACTCAAAGATGAATGTAAAAAACGAATCTCCACACCTCTGAAAGTTCTTTCTCACAGAAATTGTGGCGCAGATCAAAATGTACCAACAGAGCAAAACTCGATTACGAATCAATAATCTACAACTCAGATAAACCAGGAAGGCTTGCCTTACTCGATTCCATTTATAACTTGAGAATGAAAATCTGCTGCGGAGATTTCCATGCCAG
>CAKNWT010331636.1:0-10606 GCA_932066315.1 Andricus coriarius
ATTCTTAGATTTTCTAACCTACTGCTATTTTTTTACACAATTTTTCATTTGTTTAAAAAAATGTATCTCATAATATCGCAAATTATTCAAATTCTCCAAATGTTATGGCCCAATTAAGAAATGTAAACACTTATTTCTGAACATTTAAAAATAACGAGTATGTTTAGACATAAGTGTTCAGTGTTTACATTTATTAATTAAGCTATAGCATTAAAAATATACTTTTAATTTTCGATATTATAAGATAATAATTTGTTTAACATGAAAAATGCACTCTTCACATTCATAAATTAGACCAATATATTAAGAAAATACTATTAGTTAGTGATATTATAAGATAATAAATTGCTCATACAATAAGAAGTAACTTGTAAAAAGTAATATTTAGGCTAAACTTTTGAACTTGTTAAAAAACTAAGAACAAAGTACGATTAAAACATTTACATACGTATTCACTTTTTTGGGAACCTATGACAAAATGTGAGGTGCCCCAAAAAGTCGAAACACATACAACATTTGCGTCTGATTCCGAAGTAAAAATGACAAAATATTTATTTAAACCAATAAAGTGTTGCGTATTCTTATTATGAGTCAACTCCGGCCGCAATTAAATACGTCACTTTTCAGCAAATACCTCCAGTAAGAAATTTGAAAAAACTCAAATATTAACAATGTAGCTTGTAAAATTTAAATCCAAATTAGAAGAATAAACAAAATTGCATTTTTAAAGTTATCTTTATTACTCACATTAACATGAATTTGGAATATTTACATTTAGAAAACCCATCCTTATTAAGTTATCCCTACCGTCTGCAGCCGGATTTTTAGTAAAAGCGCTCGCATTGTCTTGGGCTTTTTGACCAAGGGAGAGGAAACTGCAGAAAACCTTTCCCTGAGACCTTTCTGAGATTTTACGAGTCGAGAATCAACGCGCAGCTACTGTTGTCATAACAAACAATATTGTATTTTAGATATATATTCTTCTTAAATTAAAAATTATTGATATCCACCACTGCGGCCACCTTTATCTTCCGGGCTGTTGGGTGGTGAGGGTTAAGCACGTAAGTTAGGTGGCAATAGATGCCCTACACCTACAAAGTCAGCTTCTTCCTGCGACATTCCCACCTGATCATGGTTTTCATAATGTTGTGCAATCTGCCTGCCGCTACGATTAAATATTGGGAGAACATAATTGCGAGCGTCGCGCCATCCAATGATGGCATTACCCTGTTTTACTAAAGATATAGGCATTTGGGGAGCGATGAGAAGTTCCCTCAAATTTCGTGCTGTACCCGGCACTATGCGGGCCATCTGCCAGTCAATGCCAACTGAAACATCAAAAATGATGATGACGATGATGTTGATGGTGATGATGATGACAATGATGTTATTTTGTTGACCAGGGTATTTACTAATTTTTTTATGCTAAATATTAAATGGGTTGGAATACTGGTCTAATGCTTTTAGAGGAATGAGAAAAAATCGGCCTCAGCCCGGATTTGAACCGGGAACGCTACCATACATGAGTGGAGCGTTAACCAATTAAGGCATTAAGCCACCGAGACTGTGGCAGATAATTTCTTGTTTCTCCTGTATTACATGATGATGCGGGTCTGCTTCCTTTAACTATTTGCTATTTTGTTAATACGGGGATTAATTAATATTTAACATCAAAGACCTGCATCACCACATGATATAGGAGAAACAAGAAATGATTATGAATATACACATTAATACAGGGAGGTTGTCAATTAAGTCATTTTGAAAGAGTTAAATATTTCAAGAGATTTCTAAACTAAAAAATTATAATTCTGAATTTGGACAGGAAATTTTTTGAATTCATTTCTTCTTAATCGAAATTAAAATTATTTGTTTCACGTCAAAAACTACCTCCTTCAAGTCAAAATTATAATTCTTTACAAAATTTCCGGTTTCAAAGTCCAAATTATAATTCTGTAGCAGTATTTATTTTTATATATCAATTAATTATTATCCACCCCCGCTCAGAATCATTTTAAATTCTTTTAGAAAATTCCCTATGTCAAGTCACTAGTAAATTAATTTCCAAAATTCCCTGTTCCAAGACAGTATTAAATTTATTTGCAAAATTTTCTAATATGATTTAGAAATATAGTAACTCCCTTTTTTGAGAAATTGGAAGAAATAAGTTTCAAATTGAAAGAAATTCTGACTAGGAACAGAAATTCTTATTAAATTCCCTTCTAAATCAGAATTATAATTATTTTCCAAAATTCCCTATTGCGATTAAAATTATAATTCATTACAGAAACTCCCTCTACTAAAAAAAAATGAAATTTAACGAAATTCTCTGTTTTGAAATGAACCTTAATTGAAAATTATCATTCTTTGCAGAAATTCGCAGTTCTGACTTAGAATTATAATTCTTTTAGAAAATTCCTTGTCCCATGACCAAAATTATAATTCTTTACGAAATTCCTTGTTTAAAAGTCAACATTATAATTTTGAATGAGAATTTCCTGTCCCAACGATCAAAATTATATTTCTTTACTGAAATTCCCTATCTCAAACTCAAAATTATAATTCTTAACGAACTTCCAGGTTTAAATGTAAAAAATATAATTCTTCATGGAAATTCCCTGTTCCAAGTCGGAATAATTGTAATTCTTTACGTCAATTTTTTTTATATTTCTTTCATCTATTCTCTATCCTGGCTCAGAATCATAAATCTTCTAGAAAATTCCCTGTCTCAAAGTCGAAATTATAATCGCCGAAAAATAATTTCCGTGTATAACTGTATACTGATGTATAATATGTTTAGTGCGTCATATTCATGAAGGCTGTTATTTATTTTATTTATTTACTTGAATATCAGCATATTTAAATATATCAAGTTCAAATTCAAAACACATTGTCCATGTTTGTTCATTTTGTTCTCAACTCGATACAGCAGATTCAGAAAACATGAACAATCCATTTTAGTAGTTTAGTTAACCTGTAGCCTATAATATTCAACCGATTCGTCTAAAAATGTCAAGATTAATTGACTAGCTAAAGTTTTGGTACTGTCGTTAAAATTTTAATTCCGTCTTAAAATGAGTAGAAGAAAACAAATATTTGAGACAAACAGTAATTTATGACGTCATAGAATACCATTAGCCCTTAAGAGAAAAAGGTTTATTATTTTTGAAAATAAAATAAATCTACACTGCAATCAAGCTACAATTAAAAATTAACATAAAATGTATAATTATATATTTACCACTAAAATGAACGATAACCGCAAAAGCGAAGACCAAAGTACCAAAAACCTTCATTTTCTCTGGATGAAGAAAACTGATGTAAAGATTAATTTGTGGTATATATAAGCTACTCGTTACCTTGTTCACGCTTAAATAATATTCGACTTTTGTTTTGTTCAAATATTTGTATCATTTATGTTTAATCCACGTGTCGCAGAAAGTTGAAAACATCGAAATAAATTACCCTGGACCCTTGTAAAAATACGTTATAAAAAATTGTGCTTATCTTTATTATTATAACTCCTAGGTGAAAAACTCCCAACATGAAGTCAATATTAATTGAGATATTAATTCTCAAATTTGCTTATTCAGTATCGACAAGAGAATATTTGCTGGAAATTTTATTTTATTTTTTTTAGTTCAATTATTTAATTGATTCTCTATTTTTATAATTGAAAGCATGTAGGAATTCAAAGTCAATATGAAACATAAGTACTATAAGATGTAACCATTTTCAAGATTTTTTAATATTTTCTATAAATTCTACATATACTACTAATCAAGAATGAAGAAAAATATTTTCAAGACAAATGAAAATTTTTTAAATATAAAATATCCTATTCTGTTTATAATAAAAATAAGACATTTTGTCGCCAAACCCCAGCACTGAATGTTCCTGAAATTTGGATTAAACTCGCAGAAACATGAAGCTTACGATATTTGAAATATCATGATTAAATAGAAAATAAAATAATCAAGATTTTTTTCATTATGTTTGCCATTGTTTAAAATTAGGTTATCTGAGGAGTAATAAAAAAATACGATAAATCCGTTCGAGGTTTCTTAATAATTATAGACAAATTTGATGATGTATCATAAAGACTAACAGAGATAAAATAAAAAAAAGTTATATTTCAAATACAATTTTTTTATTATTTGTTCAAAACCATTTAAAGCATTGAATAAAAATTGAACTTTACAGAATAGAAATTTCTATTGTTACAGACTTTTCGTTAAAGAAGTCTATAACACTGTCAAAAATCTGCGATGCGACTTTTATAGAAATGATGATTGCCACACATATTAATGCCTTCAATTTTAAACATTAATTTGGGCTTGAAAATTTTAAGAAATATCAATTGGGACTTTTTTTAGCAAGCTGCTCCCTAACCTTGTACTATTTTAAATTATAGTACACCACTCTTTGTCCTTTTTCATCATTCAACACTTCTTCATTGATTTTTTCCAAGTTCCCTGAATAACCTTTTTTGTTTAATTTTAATTTTAAAAATGTATTTTATCCGAAGTTTCTTCTGATTTCCAATATTATTTAGAGAAAGTATGTGTAACCTTTTAAAAATAACTCAAATAAAAGTATCTTCATGCGTCGTATTCATAAAGGCTGTTATTTATTTTATTTATTTACTTCAATATCAGAATATTTAAATATTTCAAATTCAAAATTGAAATTCTACTTTTTTTAATTTGATAGACAATGTAAAAAGGCAAAACCCAGTTCCCCATTCTTTCAAATGATTCCAAAAACATCTCTTTAAATGTTAAACCTTACACTGTTAAAGCGAAGCAGAATGTACATAACCGAAAACTGTACATTTTTGAATTTTTTGCTTTTCAAAATACATTAAATAAAAGTTTTTAAATTTCTATAAGCCTAATTGTACAGGATTACATGGGATTACAAATGAATTACCTGGCATACAAATGGATTGCAGGGAATTAAAAGTGGATGACCTGGATTACAGATTATCTGAGATTACAAGTGGATTCCTCTGGATTACAAATGGTTTACTGCCTATTACAAATGGTTTATCTGTGCTCACAAATGGATGGCCTGGAATTCTCAGTGGATTACAAGTAGATTACAAATTAAAAATAGATTGTCTGAGATTACAAATTAATTTAATGAGATTACAAGTGGATTCCTCTGGATTGCAAATGGTTTACTGCATATTTCAAATGGATTATCTGTGTTCGCAAATCGATTGCCTGGAATTCTCAGTGGATTAAAAGTAGATTAAAAATTACAAATGAATTGTCTGAGATTACAAATTAATTTAATGAGATTACAAGTGGATATTACAAATGGATAATCTGTGTTCAAAAATGGATTGCCTAGAATACTCAGTGGATTAAAAATTGTTTATAAATGAATCGCCTGGGATAACAAATGGATTACATTGGATTACGAACGGAATACCTAGGATTAAAAGTGGATTCTGCCGGTTCAGAAGTGGTTTAATCCACTATAACAATGGATTACCTGGGTTTACAAATAGATTACGAATATCAAGTGGATTATCTATAATTATTAGTGGATTAAAAGTGAATTTCTTTGGCTTACAAGTAGATTATATTGAAGTAAAAATTGATTGCCTGGGATTACAATTGGATTTTCCAAAGGAATTTTCTGGATTTACAAATGGATTGTCTGGGATTACAAGTTGATCACTTGGGATCACAAATGGTTTATCTAAAATTTCAAGTGGATTACTAGGGATTACAAGTGGAAAAATCCATATTACATATTGGTTACCTGGATGTAAAAATGAATTGCCCGGGATCACAAGTGTTGCAAGTAGATCAGAGCTTCATTTTACAAGTGGATTGTATTGATTTAAAAATGGATTGCCTGGGATTACAAATTTATTGCAAGGAATGACAAATGTATTACAAGTAGATAACTCTGGATTACAAGTGATTTATGAATTAATTACTTGGGTTTACAAATGTATTGTCTGGGATTACAGATGGATTAATTTTGATTAAAAAGGGTTTATTTGTTTATAATATTGAATGTTAATTTTGGCTTTAGGGTCAGAATAAATAATTCAAATAATGTTTAATTGAACCAAACGTTTCGGCGCACAATGGTGGCCCTCATCAGTGATTAATTTTTATTCTGGAAATGACAGTTACAAAACAATTATTTTCATCGAGGGACAATATAATCTTCCCACTGAGTAAGAAGGTTTTACCTGGGATTAGAAGTGGATTAATCCATATTTCAAATTGATTACATGAGTTTAAAAATGGATTGCCTGGGATTACTAATGGATTGCAAGCATATTAGAGCAAGTTTACAGATTACAAGTGGATTATATTGAATTAAAAATAGATTGCCTGGGATTACAAATTAATTTCATGGTATTACAGCTCGATTGCAAACGGGTTACAATTGGATTACTCTAGATTACAAGTGTATTACAAGTAGAATACCCTGGACTTAGTGTTGCCGTCCGAGACGAGAAATACCGAGCCTGGCTCGTTTTCGCCTCGTTCATTCCTCGGTTCCGTCTCGTTTTCCCGGGTCCATTCCTCGGTTTGTCTCGTCAGATTCTTCCTCGTCCCGTCTCGTCCTTTCTCGTTCTCGCCTCGGTTTTTCCGAGTAATGCGGCAGATGTGCGCTAGTGGAGCGGACAGCTCGCGGGAGCGTTCTTTTGCTACTCTGACGCGATAATCATAATTAGCGTTCTTTAATGAATAGTTAAAGTCGAAATATGATTACGTATTATACTTTCTTGTCAATTACTGATTAATTGGATATCAAAAACGACTATGTTTCGATTGATTCAAAGATTTAACTTCACCCTATTAGTATGTCATTTTGTTCTTATTAAACATTTATTTTACCTGATATTTTATATTATATAAAAACTTGTATAATTCGGAAACGCATTAACACTGAAAATTTTTGTTAGAAATTTCCCGACATTTCAGTCAGTTTTTAATTACTTATGTAACTGAAATTTCATAAATTTGGCTTTGAATATTAATTTTAGACCATATGCATTAATTTTCAGTGACACGACACTTAATTTTGAAGCAAAAGTTATAGAAATTCCATGAATAAATTTCACTGTGGTTTACGTAAATTTTATAAACGTGCATCGAAAATAAAGTAACATTTTTTGTTAAATTTAATAAACCTAAACAAAAATATGAACAAAATGTAAAAATAATTCATGAAATTAAATTTAGAAGCGTTGCATGTGATATATCTTTCTATCGATTAATATATTTTTTGCAATTACATGTACAAAATTGGTTTTACTTTGTCATTTCGAAAAAAGTAATTTCAGAAAACTGTTCTTAAAAAAGTTTCACTATTTACATTGAATATACATAGGATATTCCTGAAAATTTACAAAAAATTCAATGAACTATCAGTTAAAATAGTTTCAAAACTGACATTGAAATTTCAATAAGACATTTTAAATTTCAATGTTGCATGAAATTTCAATGAGTTTTTCACTAACCGTAGTGTAAAAAGCTTTCCTAACATTTTCATTAAATTTCATGAACTTGCTTCTATCAGTGTATCTTATGGGTGGGCTTCGTCGGAATAAAATAAAAAATTTGTTAATCGCAAAGTTTTTGAAACATCGCGAATGTTACTTTTGTTTCTTAATCAGCATAATATGTCCAATTTTTAAAATTTGCAGATTTTTTATTTGAGTTCATATGGGTAAAATTGATTTTTTGTATGGAGTTCCAAAAATGAAAAAAAATATAGAAGCTCTAAAAATTTCGAATAATTTTTTAGCATAGATCTGATCTTCTCAATTTTGTTGGAAGTATATTTTGAACTTGAGAAAGTTATTCTCTGCTTGAAAAAATTGTTTGTAGTTTTTTTTCATTTTCAGGTCCTTATAAAAAATAACATTTTCTCTATATAAAGTTAAATAAAAAATATTAAGAAATTGTGGAAATGAGGCATATTATGCCTATAATAATATAATAATCCGAAAATATATCATCCAAAAAATCTAGTGGTATATTAACAAAAATGTTCTCTTGTCATTTCTACGTTTCGGGAACGAAATAGTCTGTGAGAAAGGGTTAAATTTCAGAAAATTTTAAAAATATGTAGTAGTCAAAGTGGTTTAAGTAGGTACGCACTTTCGATATTTTATATGACCCGACAATTATATTTTATTTACCATCCTTAGAAATTAGACGTCACAAAATTGTTAAATTCCACTATAAAATGCAAAAAAATGAAATTAGTGTTAAGTTCTTTAAGCTTCAAAGGACTTGAAAATATACCTATCTTTTTACATTTCTGTCTCATATATTCTGTTATTATAATTGGCAAAATAAATTATTAATAAGAACAAAACAACATACTAATATAGTGAAGTTAAATCTTCCAAAAAATCGTAACATAGTCGTGTTTAATATCAAATTAATCAGTAATGGACAAACAAGTATAATATGTAATCGGATTTCGACTTTAGCTATTCATTAAAGAACGCTAATTAGCATTAGCGCGTCAGAATGGCAAAAGAACGCTCCCGCGAGTTGTTCGCTCTGCTAACGCACATCTGTCGCTTTCCTCGGAAAAACCGAGGCGAGAAACGAGGAAGGACGCCACGAGACGAGGAAGAATGAGACGAGGCAAAACGAGACGAGAAATACCGAGGCAGCAGGTATGTCTCGTCCCGTCTCGTCTCGTTCCTCGGGATTTCTCGCTCGGCGGCAACACTACCTGGACTACAAGTGTTTTATAAATTTATTGTCTGCAATAACAATTGAATTGCTTTAGGAGAACAAATGGATTGCATGGGATTACAAATGGATCACTTTAGATTACAAATTAATTACTTTGGATTAAGAGGGGATTAAGCCGAATTACAACCTGGGTTTAGAAACGGATTGTCTGTAATAACAAGTGGATTATCTGGAATTACAAGTGGATTACTTGGAATTACGAAATAAAAAACTGGGTTAAAAAATTGAATGTCTGGGATTACAAATGGATTGCTCGAGATTAAAAAAGGATTGGCGCAAAAACCTATCAAATCGTTATTTTTTCAAATTTGAAAAAAAATGGAAGAAATGAAAAAGAAAATAGGAAAATGGAAAATGCAGGAATTGCACGTTGGACTCTCGTAGGTGGATATCAGGAAATTCACCACGACTAGAGTAACAGCATCACCGTGACATGAGACGCGCGTATCGGTAATGTAACCAATCACGAGTTGTACCTCGTCGAACCTAGTTGGGTCGGGTTTGGTCGAACGGTTGAGTTGACTCCTCTAACAAGGAGTTTAATGACAGCGTCGACGTCGATCTCAGTTCGAGGGAAAACTTGTTACGGTCTAATGTTACCTACCAATGGGTGATCTTGGTTTCCCCTCTGACAAAGAAATATCTTTAATACAAAGAAAGAATAAAAACTAACCTCCTTGCACTGCGGCAAAAAAATAAATTAATGTGTCAACACAATTCGTTAAACAATTATTGCACGTTTTAACGTGCTCTGGCATTTGCGATCTGATTATTCAAATATTATATTTCCGTTGATTTCAGGCCATCCATAAACTGCGTTACCAATTGCGGGTGGCCAAAATTCTATCAAAACAAGGGAAATCCCATGTAGAAAGTGAGATCGGGATTTGGAAGGGCCCCGGTTAGTTTTCCCTATTTCTAATCGGGCGCTGATCGGGAAATATAGGGAGAATCAGACTAGTTATGTGAGGCTGTTTTAGCCGGACTCTATCTAGAACTTCTAACAAGGTCCTAACGGGAATACCCTTTCCTTGAAGGCAAACCAAAAATGAAACTGATTTATAATGCTACAATATTGAGAAACTAAAAAGACTTGTATTTTGCATTACCTTATCATTTATTTTTAATTCAGCATTCACCTGTGACGTGACATTTGTATTTACAACAGCTGAATATTGAACATTCACTCTCTATACGTTGATAATTGATGAGTTTCATTATTTTTCAATGACATTCACATACACAGTACAAATTGAACTGTTTTCCTTATATTTCTTATAAGAGATGCATTTTCTACTAAAATTATGAATCTTCAACAAAAAAATCGTATATAGTTCATCTTTCAACCAAGTAGTGAAATTTTCAACCTGGAAAGATGAATTTTCAATAAAAAATATAATAGTTGATATTAAAAAAAAAAAAAGAATTTTAGTTTTAATAATATACAATTGAATTAAGAAAAAAAGACAAATTTTCAAAAACATAGTTGAATCCTCAACCAAAACAGATTAATTTTCTACCAATCAGTTGCATTTTCAGTAACAAAAATTTATTTTATACCAGAAATGCGAATTTTTATCAAAATGCATAAATTTTTTAATAAATGGTTGAATTTTCTACCAAGAAAATAATGTTCTACCCAAAAAGATACATTTTTAACCAAATAGTTGAATTATCATCTTATAAAGGATAAATTTCCAATAAAAAAAAGAATAGTTAAATTTTCAGATAAAAGAATTAATTTTTAACGAAAAAATCAATTTTTAACCAAAAAGGTGAATCGTAGAAAAATGCAATTTTTAACTACTTCAACTGTCAACCAATTACTTGAATTTTTAACCAAAGAGGTGAAT
>CAKNWT010331639.1:0-14289 GCA_932066315.1 Andricus coriarius
AGTTGCGAAAAAATAATTTAAGCTTTTAGTATTTTTCTCAAAATTGATAAAAAGTTTGTTAATGTTGATCTTCTGACTTTTCCGACGGATTTCATGAATCACAAATAGGTAAAGTTAGTTAAAATCTGCAAATAAAAATCTTATTTCAATAGTAAATACAAGCGGGTAATGCGGCGCGGACAACTATTTTAATAGCAAAAACATTAAAATGTTGAACATTGTATGTTCATAGCAGGGGGATGACTCTCCTATAGAGGCCTGTAGAATAAAGTGTCATGAGATTTGAAGACGGCTGGTGGCGGCGCTTTCTGCACTTTTAGGCCGACAATTATTCAAATGCATGAGAAAAATACAAATTTAATTGTTAAAATACGTTTTTTGCACATACTTATATCGGAAAAATTTTTGTAGCATATTAAATATCCAAAAAATTAATAAGTACTAATGACAAGGGAAGAAAACATTATTTTGATGATTAAATACGAATACACTTTTCACAGAGTACTAATAATAAATCTACAAAGTGAACATTAAATCTTTAGTATTGACAATTGTAAATATAGTAAACTGTGAAAATAGTGAATTTCAATTGAATTTTATTTTTATTGATATTTATAATTATTATTGAAAATAGAAATTAACGCCTAATTGAACTAAATTATAAAAATTCACATTTTGTTTTAAAGCTACAAAATAATTAATTTTGTTTCGTTATAAATTTTTTGAAATAATTTTCAATTTTATCTTAAAATTAATTTTTCAAAATGAAAAATCATTTCAATTTTCTCAGGAATCTTTCAAGAAAATTTTTTTTATTTTCTTGAAACCTTTCGAAAGTCTAAAAAAGTTCCTTTTTGCGAAACTTCAAAGATCTATATTTTGTTTTAAATTTCTTGAAATATTTCCAGGTTTTAAATTATTTTTGAAATTTTTCCAAAACGTCTCAATATCTTTTTAAATAAGTAGAATTTTTCCTCATTTTTTCCAAAATTCTGCAAGATGAAGAAATTGCCTTAAAATCTTCCAGAAACTTTTCTGACAAATTTGGAAACCTTTTGAAATGTTTAATCATGTTTTTCAATTTCATCTTAAAATAAATTTTTCGAAATAAGATTTATTTCAGTATTCCCAAGAATCTTTAACAGAACACTTTTTTATTCCCTTGAAACATTTCAGAACTCTTAAAAAGCTTTTTTTTCAAATCTCAAAAATCGACATTTTTTTATATTTTTTATTAGTTGAATGTTTATAGTATCATCAACTGCCAGGGTCATTAGCGACTGTACTGTAGGGTTAATTATAAGCTGTAGGGTATCTGTGGGGACCAAGGGACAGAAGCGAAGCTTTCACAAAGCACGTCGTCCAGCCTCGCTTCCTGCTTTGGGAATCGAACCCGCGCCAGCGTGGCTGCCAAGGCAGTATTGGAACATGGGACAATCACTATACCATCTGAGCCGCGATGACTCCCTAATCCACATTTTGTTTTTACATTTCTTAAAATCATTTCTAGTTTTAAATTATTCTTGAAATTTTTTCAACATTTTTAAATATCTTTTAAATTGTTTCGAATTTTTCATTAAATTGAAAAAAATTTGCTTAAAGATCTTCCACATTCTTTTTCGCCAATTTTGGAAATATTTTAAAATGTTTTGAAATCTTCTTTGATTTTATCTTAAAATTAATTTGTCAAAATAAAAAATCATTTAAATTTTGCCAGGAATCTTAAAATAACCTTTTCAAAACGTCTTTACAATCTTTCAGATTCTTGAACATAATTTTGGATATCTTTTAGAATATTCTATTAAAATAATTAAAAAAAAAAACATTTTAAATTTCCTATGAAGCTTTAGAAATTTTTTTCTTCGAAATCTTTAAAAAACGATTTTGTTTTAAATTTTATGAAATCTTTGCAAAACTTCTTAAAATGCCATTATTTTGTAATCTTGCAAAATAAAAAAAATTGCTTTTAAATGTTCTCTTAAACTTAATTTACAAAATAAAAAACTATTTAAATCTTCCCAGGAATTTCAAGAAGATTTTTTTATTGTCTTAAAACCCTTCAAAAGTTTAAAAAAAACTTTTTTTTTAAAATTTTCAAAATTCTTCATTTTTTCTTAATTTTCTTGAAATCGCTTCAAGTTTGAAATTATTTTTTAAATCTTTTCAAAAATATATATTTTTTAAATCTAGCAAAAATTGTATATATTTTTACTAAAAAGCATCTTTCTTGAAGTCTTCAAAAATCTACATTTCTTTTCAAATTTCTTTAAATTATTGTGGAAATTGTTTAAAATTTGTAAATATAGTTTAAAATGTGTTGGAAATATTTTGAAATAATTTTCAATTTCATCTTAAAATTAATTTTTCAAAATAAAAAATGATTTTTTGAAAAATTGAAAAAATTGTAATCTTGCAAAATTAAAAATTTTTGATTTAAAATCTTCTACATTCTTTTTCGAAATCATTTTTTTTTTTGAAATTTTTTCCAACCTTCTTAATATCTTTTAAATTGATTCGAATTTTTCATAATTTTTTTTTAACTGAAAAATTAAAAAAATAGCTTTAAATTTTCCAGATTCTTTTTTGACAATTATGGAAATCTTTTGAAATCTTTAAAAGAAAACTTTTATTTTCTTGAAACCCTTCAAAATTACTAAAACGCATCTTTTTTCGACATCTTCAAAAATCTACATTTTGTTTTAGATTTCTTGAAATCATTCCAAGGTTTAAATTATTTTTGAAATTTTTGAAAAACTCCTCAATATCTTTTTCAATAAGTAGCATTTTTCGTAAAAAAATTTGAAATTCTGCAAAATGAAAAAATTGCCTTAAAATCTTCCACAAACTTTTCTGACAATTTTGAAAATCTTTCGAAATTTTTTGAAATCTCGTTCAATTTTATTTGGAAAAGTTTTTCAGTCTCTTGAAACCTTTTTCTTTCTTGAAAAGATTCTAAATTTTTTCTTGGAAATCTTTAAAAATCGATATATTTTTTTTAATTTTATGAAATCGACATTTTTTTTTGAAATTTTATGAAATATTTGCGAAACTTCTTAATATTTCCTGAACTAACATGAATTTTTTGTAAAATGTTGTAAACGTGCAGAATTGAAAAATTTGTCTTCAAAATTGTCTACATTATTTTTCGAAATTTTAGAGAATCATTTCTAAATATTCTCTTAAAACCAAATAAAACATTATTTAAATTTTACCAGGAATTATAAGAAAACTTTTTTATTCTCTTAAAATCTTTAAAATTCGCAAGGCAAACTGTTCGGCGACATTTTTGGTAAAATTCTTTCCATCATTCACGTACATCACAAAAAAAAAACTTGATAAAATTTCAGTCTAAAAGCCTTAAAACTTAATTCTAAAGCAAAAAAATGTTTAAAGTCCATTTTTATAATATGAAAAGCACAAAATTTCACATTTTTGACACTTTCCCCATGCACCTGAATAATTTTTGGCCTGAAGGTACAGCCAGCGCCACCCTCGGCCGTAATCAACATTGGCGTCAATTTCATTTCAGAGTGTCACGGGGCTGGTTCATAGCTTTGGATGATAATCACTTCAAAAATATAACCTCATTCTTTTTAAAATTAAAATAAACATAGATATCTAATTTTACTGACATTTGTCGTTTGGTTGTTAGAAAACTATTTTTAATTTGCAAACAGATAAAATTAATATTGCGCGCCTCATTGCCCAAAGAGCAGTATGAGTTGACGCACGTGGACTTCTTTTAAAGGACTGAATAATGAAGTATTTTAATTGTTATAAAATCAATTTTTTTCTAATAATAAAGCCAAGCTAAGATATTTATCTTTCTTTCTATCGATTGATAGGTTATGCGCGCCGCGTGACCCGCTTCTCTCCTACTTTTAGAATTTGAGTTACGTAAATTTAGTATTATAGGATTATACGAAACTGATTAAATTAGCGCTGAAGCGATTGAAGATTGAACGCTGAAAGCATTTTTGATCTTCGAATTTAAATCAATAGGAGTGAAGGAATGCACCGTCATTGAACATTTCTCTCATTTAAAGCTTTTCGCTTTGCTTCGTTCCGTTTCGTTTCGCTCTGATTTGCACGGATGCGCCGGGTCAGGTGTGTTTCAACTTTTGTTTTCCGCCCGTTGATTTCAATATCGCCAGGATATTGGTGCAGCCTGTCTGGGACATCAGAATGAAAACCTTTCGTTGAATCGTTTACTGACGCTTACAATTCACAGACAATTCGTGAATTCACGTTTTATGATCAATTTTTCAAAAAGAAAACAATACTCTTTTTGTAGAAAAAAAATGCTTTTCACAAAGCATATTCTTAATTTTCATAAAAGGCTCAATTATTTATTTTCCTTTATTTTCCTGCATATTCTTTCATTGAAGATAATCATAGGATTTTAAATAGTTGCAGTTTTTTTGGAAAACACATTCTCAAAAATTCTCCGCCAATGTGCTTTTAAATGCCTATTTACTCATTTTCAAACATGAGCATTCTTAAAAATTATTCATAAAATAGAAAAAAATATTTGTATTGTTAATTGTAACTAGCTTTGGAAGGGAACTGAAGGTTTGTTTAACATTATTTATTTAGGGTTGTATGTTTTTGCTTAACAGTTGCAATCCTTATTTAATTATGTTTTAGGGCTCATCTTATTCCTTGAAAGATTTTACGAATCTCTTTGGTACGATTTAATATGAAAATTTCACTTGAAGAAAATATTGTTTACAAAAATAACAGTTGTATAATTCATCAATAATTGTTTTTAAATAAAAACATACCAAAGATATTTGTAGAGAGTTGCTGCTTTTGCCTGAAGAGAATGTAAAAACATAAAACCTTAAATAAGTATTGTTAAATAAACAATTTTAACTTAAAATATTATTTTGAAAAAATTCACCTGCAGCTCTTTACCAAAAGTAGTTATAATTATTAATGGGAATATTTACGTTGATTTTATTAATCATTTCCAACCATGCTCATTTTTTAACTTGAGATCACTATAGAACATCTTAAATTCTTCTCAAATGTAATGAATCTAATGAATCTTAAATCAAGTGACTATTAGTCAGACCTAATGAAGACTGAGAATTCACGAATAATTTATTAAAAAATTGTATTTAATTATTATAAACTATGATTACAAATTAAACAGTATATCCGTCTGATATAGAAAAAAGTATTTTGTCTTTAAATCGTGGCAATTTATTATTAGGATGCTATAAGTAATGACAAATTATCGTGATTTAAAGCTTTATAAATAACTAATGAAGTTATAAACAATTTTTGAGCCAATTAAGCCTTATGGGCACACCAATTGACAGAGTAGACAAATTTATGCTGGGATGAAAAAATTTAAATAAAAGATGATTTTTCATGAAATATAATTAAAATCTTCTATTGTTTAAGCAGTTGGTTTACGAATATCTGTTATAAAGCAGATGATAGCACCATTTGATACGGGAAAAGTTGTATAGAGTCCATGTGCTGGATAATTTTCTTTTCAACCCTATTTGTTATGTATATCATTAAGCTATTTCCCTTTCGGCGAGCCTCTAGGGGTAAGCGTGACACTGCCCGATTCGGGTAGTGTTTTTGAGGTGGATTTGTAGTAAATGGGCTCACCACACCCACGACCGCCAACAGCAACGCAGTAGTATCAGACGGTCACCCATCCAAATACTAACCGCGCCCAACACTGCTTAACTTCAGTGATCTAACGGGAACTGGTGCTTCCAGCGTGGTATGGCCGTTGGCCGTTGGTAGTATAATTAAATTTGTAAGCGGATGTCGTATGCCGTTATTGTTTATTCATACTACACAGGAAATAGGGTTACGCAAAAAATTATCTAACACGTGGACTCTATGTAATTTTTTCCGTAGAATTGAATGGTGCTATTATTCTGTCTTAACTCATATTTTTTAACAAATTTCCTACATTAAAATTGTTTAAACCCCAATACTAACTTTTCATATACTTCAATTGTTCTGCGCATGATACTTAATATGTTAAAAAATTGTTTATAACTTTGTGAGTTGTTTATATAGTTTCAAGCTATGACAGCTTTTTGTTACTAATACCATACTAATAACAATAATTTACAACAATTTTTTCTGTGTCTAATTGATATACTGTTGAATTTGTTTGAATAGTTTATAATAATTAAATACAATTGTTAATAGAATATTTGTGATTTTTAAGCGTGTCTCCATGAGTTACGACTAGCAATGGCTTTATTTAAGAAAGTCCCGAAGACTTAAACAACAGTTGTCCGTAATTCAGAGATGAAAAATATTTGGTTGAAATAAACAATTTTGCCTCTGTACTTATTGAGGTATTGTTAAACACAAAAACAAATAAAGAATTGGCTTGTTTAAGTTTGTGAACTCTTCCGCAAAAATTAATTTCTGGACCACAAATTTAGAATTTTTGCGGCTTTATTTGTATAGAAAAAAAGCGTACTGAATTTTACATAACATCTGTAAATTTGATTAAAAATGGTCGAGAAATTTCCGAGGTATCGTGTTTTCAAAAAAATGTATCAAAAATATTTCAAGTGACTTAACTCCCACACTAAAAAAATGTGTTGAAAAATATTTTACCACAATATCTTACCTATATGTGAAGTGTGTCGCGGCAAAAGCATATAGGTTCATCGGAACACATTTTTCAGGAAAGAGATCAAAACTTTTAAAAAATCGAATGCTCAACGTAAATATTTAAATCATAAAGTTCATTTGAAATTTGATGAAGATCTAGAGATCTCAATAAAACATTTTTTGAAAAGTTAATATTTTTCGAGATACAGATCGTCAAAAGTCGACTGTTGTCCAAACCTTGTAAGTCCATCGAATTTTTTTTAGATCCCAGTTAACGTAAAACATATGCCTGAAACATTATAAGCGCATAACAAGACGAGCAGAAGGTTGAAAAGTAAAAAGTTGAATAACAAAAATTGTTTCTTAAAAAAAATAGAGTTTACAATACTACATAGTGTAATTTTTATACAAAATATTTAGTTTATTTGTATTTCATTCATGTATCCTGCTTAAAACTATTATTTTCTTTAGTTTTAAGAAAATCGTTAATATCAATAACAACTCTCATAACTTAAACTGAAGGAAATATTTTCATCTAACAAAAAGTGCACTCTAGAAGTGGTGAAACTTTAATTCTTAATTTATAATGTTAAAGAAATGCGAAGAATAGAAGTATATTATAAATAAATAAAGTAAATGGAATTGAACAATATTTTTAATTTATTCACTAAATATCGGAAACATGACAGAAGATTACAAATAATTATCGAAGCTTATAAGAGATTTAGCACATATGTAGTCTTTGTGTAGATTATAACTGCATTTATTATGAACATTGCATTCTGCTTCGAATACCACATTCAACAAATTATTTGAAAATAGTATCACTGTGTTATGATGCATGCTAGAGTCAAAATAATTAATCCCATTAAATCAGTTTAATTTGTATTTAATTGGAGTGGAATTAATTTTTTAAATTGTGTAAGTATAATCAAACTAATACATTTCTTTAAAAAATTCTAACACTTTTTTTTATCAGCTCTTAATTTTTCAATCAGTAAGAAATGTGTCACTGATCTAATGAGTAAGGGTTTACGCTACTTGATTATTAAATTTGCTAATTTTTAATAACTGTAGTGAATTATTATTTTTTTCCCCTTCAAATAAAACTTTTTTTTCAGCTACATTTATCTATCTAATAAACCAACGATAATTCATCCTCGCTCGCTTATGCTTCTGCTTTAACATACCCACCCACGTTTTCCTATTCCCTATAGCAGTAAGGACTGCGATTACCGAGAGAAAGTCCTGAAGACGTAGCAACAGTTGTCCGTATTCATCTCCTCTTGCTTGAATGCGCTGGCTTGAGTACTTTCCAAGAGATAAAAACAGGACTAAACGCTTACTTCAAACTCTTACATTATCCACAAGCAAATTTCACTATCCACTTACTAAAATTTATCCATTGTATTTTTGTAAGCCAGGAAAAAATTATTACCCTATATAGATAAAATCAATATCCATAATAACAAAACAAAAATCATTATCAGGGATCAAAGAGCAATAGGAGCTCAACATTGGGGATATGGGATAATTTTTTCACGAAAAAAAGGAAAGATTAAACATTTATTCTTATAAGTAGAATAAAAGTAAGAAATTTAATAAAATAACGCGCAGATGTCCGTTTTCATGCTCTCGCATTTTCTAAAATATCAGCCAAAAATATTTAATATTGTGGAGAGAAACCCGAGGAAGGCAACTGATACGGTTCATTGGATTAGTTTATAACCTTAATCGCTATTTTTACTTCTTATCCAGATTAATTATAACTTTATTTTAGAATATGCTCACCTTGCATTCGGAGATAAAAAATCGTTTGGTTAAAATGTTTAATTAAATTTACATTCAATGTTTAATTTGAATGCATATATTAAAAACTGTTAAAAAGTTTACTTTGAAAACAATAATTTTTTGGAATTTCTAAGCTTTCATCAGGATAAAATGATGCTTTCTTGCGGTAAAACAAGAACCAATATCCAAGTAAAAAAAAAATAATTTTTGACAAAGTTGTAAGAATTTCTGAAATAAAAATCTTTTCTCATAACATTTTTAAAAATAATTTCAACTTGTAATACTTTCTTAAATAATTCTTTTTCCTCCAGTTGTCAAGATACTTCCACTTTCTCTAGATTAATAGAACACATTACAAAAATCCGACTATTATTGGTTAAAAGTTTTTTTGTTGTTGAAAAGTCTACTATTATATTTTTGGTTCGGAATTCTTCTCGTTTGGTTCAAATTGTTTAATTTCTTTTCGTGAAAAAATTAAGCATTTATTTTTACATACAGAAGAATAGAAACAATCTTTTTATAAGGGATTTTATATTTTTGAATAATATTTAATGATTTTTTAATGATTTCTGTCAATAACGAATATATTTAAAAAAATTGTATAATGGAAAATCTCAGTAACTTTTAGATTTCACGTCCTAGTTATTTATTGGTGTCTGATGATATCATTAAGATTAATTACCTATCAGGTACATTTTCCCGTGACAAGAACTACTTCGGGAAATAGTTTTTATGCATAGACTTATAATACAGGCGGTAAATTTATCTTTGATATATGCGAAAAGCCATTCTAATACAGTGTTCAATTTAATATTTTGCACATTTTAAAGCTCGTCATTTTTATATTTTATGAGACAAAAACCTAAAAATCACGCTTTTCTTTAAAAATGATTCTACAATCTATTCAAATTAATACAAATCACGTAGGATGTATAGAAAAATTGTGATTGAATCGTGAAGTTTATCCCAAAAGATCCGTTTTGCTGGTCTAACAGTAACATTTTTTACTTTGGTACTGCCAAATACGTTCACCAAAGATTTTAGCTTAGGGGTGATTAAAGCTTAATCTTTGAGGAAAAACCTAATTTTATGCCCCCTTTCTAATTGTTAGTATTAGCAATGTTATTTCTTAATATAAATAAGAAAATGCGTTTGTACATATTAAATGTCGTTGGTATAAAGGGAAAAATAACTTGAAATTAATAAAATACATTATATATATTACGGTGGTCCATAAATAATAGCAAAAGAATAAAATTAAAAAAATTGAAGGTGCTCTGAAAATAATTTGTTCCTTCTGAAGAGAAAATTATGAAGTATAAATTTGAGCTAAAAAAACAATATTAGAAAAAAGGTTTGTTAGAATAATTAATCTGAATGTGTGTTTTTGGTAACAATATGATTTTTTATACTATAATCCAGAACACCAAACGGTACTTCATTACAGATCAATGAATTCGTCTCGAAACACTCCATCTAAAGGAAGACTTAAATGCTTTGATTAATGTATAACAAATTATATGCGAAAAACAGTCAAATTAATTTTTCTAAACATCCAATTTCACCGTTGAATTCGCGGTAAAAATTAAACAAAATAATCCCTTTCATATTTTTTGTAAAGGCAAAATAAGGAAGGTATTAAGCTTTCAAAACTGTAAGACCGATGAGGGAGTAGTAGGTATTTTTGGTTTCAGCTCAAATTCATACTACATCAGTTTTTCTTTAAAAGGAACAGATATTATCGAAAAAAACCTTCAATTTTTAAATTTTTTATTTTTTGGACCACCTTATTAGATATCTCGTTTTCAATTACATGGTATTTATATATACATATTGCACTTATAAGTGTCGATGGTGTAAAGGTAGTCAGTGTAACGAAACCAGAAATTCAAATGTTTTATTTGAAAATTTGGTGTTATGAGCTTATTGAATAAAAAAACTAGCCTTCCACTGGTTCACTTATTTTGAAAATACACGAATAATCAATCATCCAAAGAAGTAATATATAGGTCTTAGATATACTTAGGCCCATATACCTAAGTCGTAAGAAATCAAGTTACGTTGATATAGAGAAGTTCGAAAAAAAACTTTTGTTATGCATAAAATTATACGTTTAAAATCATTTTCATAATTAAGAATATTTTCTCTATTAAGAAATACCATCAATAATAATTAAATCGTTGTACTAATAAGTGTAATTAAATATTTCTTTTCAAGATTCGTCATTTCGTTCGAACACACATTAAAGATTACAATTTTTATTAATATCTTATATGTTTTCGCTTAAAATCAGTCAAAAAAACATTTGTACATCTTTTATTGGTAAGAATAAAAATTAAATTTGGGATTGCTTAACACAGTCGATCAGCTTGGAACATTCTATTTTTTAATTATTTAATTTGGTAAATTTCAATAAAAATGTTCACCTTCTGATACTTTTTTTCTTTAAATGCTATAATTGTATTTGACGATTCCAATTTTATATTAGATAACAAATTCTGTCCGATTTTCACATTTTCCACGTGTTTGACACTGTTTCAGCTACAAATTTCTTTTGCAAGAGTTTTTTTTTTATGAATTACTGTAGTTGTCACCTCTTGGAACTTATTTGACTTATATAGTTAGTTATATTTGTGTTACGATTGATTGTTTTTTTAAATCTGTACTTTGTTTATTCATAAATAATTTATTGAAGTGCTTTAATATTATACAGTTTCATTTCGTTATCTATATTATTGTTATTAAATTATTTAACAACATTCTGAATTATAATTTTGAAATGTTACTACAATTATAATAAATAATTCTGTAGTTAAACAAAATTTAACGCGTACTACACGTGGTAGCCAACAGTTTTGTCATTAAATATTTTATTATAACATAAGTCGTTCTTCCAAAAAATTAAATTTCTAATTTTTAGTGTCATTTTTTAGGATTAAAACAAAATTTATGCATATTATCAAAAAATAGTCTTTATCAAATTTCTAGATCTTTTTAAATGCATTTTTGTACCATTTTCTTGTAGCTTGCATAGTTTGATCGAAAAATAAAATTTTGTATCTATAATAATATTTTTCACGATTAAAACAAAAACCATGTGTCTTATCAAAAAATATTCTTATAAAAATTTCAAGATTTTTGTAAGATGAACAATTATTCTATTCATTATTTTGACGTATTCGTGCATAGTTTGGCCGAAGAATAGAATTTTTTATTTTTAATAACATTTGCCACGATTAAACTAAAAACTATGGGTCTTGTAACAAATATTTATGAACAAATTTGTATATATTGTTCAGATAAATAAGTTTAGTTTTTAATATTCTTTTGTATCTAGTTTAGTACTGTTGGAAAATTGATATTTTTAAATAGCATTTTTCATGGGTAAAACGAGTACCGTTGAGCGATCAGACAATAAAATCCATTTCTTCTCAATCAGTGAGTCCGAAAACGTCAAGATTTGATAAAATCCGTGAAAGTCAATTTTCACATAAAACCAATGATAGATTTTCATTGAGATGAGAATGTAAAAAGGATAATTTAATCAGCGTCGAGAAATCCATGTACCTATTGGTTTTTTATTATCTATGCGAAGTTTACATATTTAAAAATAAAGTTTTAATTAACCTGAATAAGAAATAAAAATAGCGATTAAGGGCATATACTCACCAAATGAACCGTATTAGTTTTCTTTTTTAGGCTCCTCTCCACAATAATGAATATTTTTGGCTGACATTTTAGAAAATGCGAAAGAGCATGAAAACGGACGTCTGTGCCTTATTTTTAAAAATTAAATTAAAAAAAACAGTGTGTGGCAGTGGGGCCACGCGGCCGAAGTGAAACTTTGATGGATTAACTTTTGTAATTTTGCGTGAGGAATCATCATGAGTTTTGAGAAGATCGCATAATGAGAGAGAGAGAGAGAGAGAGAGAGAGAGAGAGAGAGAGAGATCCAGACCCTGCTTGGTCGTACGTGCAGTCGTGCGGTCATGCGGTCGTGCGATCATTCAAAAAAATGATAGTACCCAGGCGTCCACTTTCATATTCTGTATCAGCTCCCAAATTTTCAGCAAAAAATATTTATTATTGTGAATGTAAGCCTGGGGAAAATGACAAAATGATATGGCTCATATGATAATAGCACGTGCCCTTTCTTTGAATTATTTTAAATTCCAGCCTCCTGTGAGAAAAAGCAAGTATAACAAAAATTTATTTTAATATTTTGAACTACTTTTTGTTGCAGATAATTAAGAGTCGGACCCATACATTATCCACATTTACCCAAATAGCTAATTTGTTATAAATAGTGTCTGGACTACATCGGTGTTTTTGACCAATGTTCATTTTAAGCTTGGAATATTATAATGATGGGAATGGTAATTACCATTGATTGCATTAGTTACTTTCAACATCATTCAACAATTTTTTTAAATTTAGTTTTGACACAAACCTGTTTTTAGCCTAGACATCTTTTGAGTAATAATATATGTTCCCGGATAATGCGAGCTTCACTTTAAACAATACACACATCAAACTCACATTTAAAGCACAACTTCAAGGGCATTTAAGTCAAAGCACAGCACTATACCCCACTCACCCCTATATAACTACGTATTTGATGAATGTTATAGGTTTATATAAAAATATTCAGAAAGATCCATCTCAGGATGGTCTCCTTTCTCAGGCATTACCCCTATCATAACTATAAATCGAATTCTCTGTAAAGGTGCTAATCTAACAAGAATTTGGTCAAGCAGAAAAGAGAAAGGCAATTTTATTCGAGAAGGCTTTTTAACAAGGGTTTTAAGTTGAGATTATTGCGACTTAGTTGTTATTTACTCACTCTCATAGTTACTGGGGCTACATCGTCAAACGCATAGTCAGCTGCATATGAGCTTGAAGTGACTTTACTCGTTAAGAAAGCCCCAAGGCTCTGCTGTCAGAGATCTTGTTCTACCTTGTAGATCTCCATCCCTTTCCATCCCCAAATCTTTCTGTTTTCGTCCTTTTATGTTTCTAAGTTTACTAAAGTCGACTAACTAATTACATATCTAATATAATGTAAAAAAGGTATTTTTTCCCCTTGTGCGTGATATGGCAGCATTTGTATTTTGTGCCACCTGCCAGGCGTGGTAGTGAACTTGCACGAGACCTTCAAACTGAATGCACCCCTCAATTCTCATTTACCGAGTGAATCATGAATGAAGCTCAATAATTGTATTCCAACCGAAGAATAAGCTTCGCTGCAGGCGATTTGAACTAAGAAATTAATAAGGATCGTCGAATTTTGCCCTAGGGTCTTACAAAGTGAATTGCCTGGCGAATGAAGGATTAAGGTTGGTTTTACATACATATATAGTGTACTAAAACAAACCAGAATATCATAGCGATCATTTTAAGATTGAGACTATAGAGAGAGGGGTCCCATTTTAATTTATGTTCCTTTATAAGGTCCCAATTTAATGCTGCAATGGATATTTTCATTTAAAAAGTATGAGTATAAGGCAGGGCGAAAGTACACAAGTTCGGGGTTGGTAAAGAATTCCGATTTTTAGATTTCAGGTCTTTTCTAGATTCAAGAGCACATTCTTTGAACCAAGTCCAGAGCTATGTTCTTTTTTATACAAGGGAAAAAGCATAAATTGTTTATCGATGTCAGTAGATTACTTCAATAATTGACAAAGCAGAACTAGAATGAAGAATTGTATTTTTATTTGAGACAGCTTCATACCGTATGACATGAATATTGCGTTTTCTCAAATTTATGAAAATTTTGTTTTTGTAATTTGAGAAACCATTTCTGTTCAATTTCAGACAATGAGCATAAATACATTTTTCAAACTATCTTAGGAGTGCAGAAATTCAGATTCCTTACGCAAAAAAAAAACGGTTTTA